>VXBJ01001003.1:28398-49645 GCA_013400055.1 Nycticryphes semicollaris
ACCTTCCTGTGGGACCTGCTGTGGCAGGGGGTTGGAGGAGATGATCTCCAGGGGTCCCTTCCAGCCCCAGAGCATTCTGGGATTTTATCACTTGTGGAAAAGATTTCTAGTATCTTCCCTGATGTTCAGAGGTGCCCGTTCCAGCTGTCACGTAGCCCTGGCTGCAATGCAGGTCACCCTGTTCCCCACCCTGCCCGGCTGCTGACTCTCTTGAAAATTAGATGAGCCTTGTATAACATGCACTGACAAAAAAAAAAGATAACCCTTTCACCCAACAACTTTCACCCGATTTTCTCTCATTTTTTGAGAAAGCTTATGGGAAATTACTTGCTCTTGAGGGTCTGAGAAATGTGTGCGTTGGCCAGATTGTCAGAGGCAATAAACCTGGGAAAGATATTGGCTGAAACGGGATGGAAACTCCTTTTTTATATGTTTTTGAGCGCTATGGACCTACTTACTCAATTATTTACCCAGAGAGGCTGTGGCTGCTCCATCCCTGGAGGGGTTCAAGGCCAGGTTGGAGGGGGCTTGGAGCAACCTGGGCTGGTGGGAGGTGTCCCTGTCCAGGGGACTGCAGGGGGTGGCACAGGGTGGGCTTTAAGGCCCCTTCCCACCCAAACCGTTCTAGGATTCTATGATTATTTTCTTGCTGTCCAAATCTCATGTTTACTGGGAGGTTTTGTGCAGAATCTGTGTATTGTTACAAGGCTCAGAAGTGATTCATGGAACAACTGGAACAAAAGAGCCACTTCTTCTCTCAGAGGCAGTTGTTGGGTTTTTCCCTGCCCTTGCTTTGTCAGATGGAGGAATGGGATGTTGATGGGGTTTTGCTCAAGAGCCAGATGACAAACTTGTTGATTAGGAGCAATTTGCAGACCTAGCCCATCCCCCAGTGTTCTTTGGGCCTGAACAGTGAATCTGTGGGTTGTGTATTGCACAAAACCACATCTCCATAGGTTTCTTGTCCTTAGAGTATCTTGGCCTGTACATACAGAAGGTACCACAGGTGCTTCGGGATGGTGATTCTCCTCCATCCTGCCGTTCCTGGAGCTGCATAAACAAGAGGTTCTGTTTGGAGATTGGTCCATTCCCATAAATGAGCCGAGGGATCAGAGAGGATAGATGGGCTCTAACAACTTGTCAGCAGAAGGGGAAAAATGTGAACAACAGGCTCATAAAAGTCGCCCAGTTTATTAAATACTTTTATGCGTGCCCTTTGGAAACCACTAGGATGATTTTCCTCCCAAGGGGGGAATGCTCTGGTCAGGGCTGTGACAGGTCTCCCACCCACCATTGTCCTAATTATGCGGTGAGGAACGTGGGAAATACCAGCTCAGATCAGCTACTGGAATATTCTACCACTTCTGAGAGTTCACCCTTTACCCACCTGCTAAAACTCGAGCAGGGCACGGACCTGCTGGGTCTGGAACTGAGGGCGAGGGCTGCTCCTCTGCCTGGGACACTGGGAAATGGGTTGTTTTCCTCTCTGGCTTGTAACTTGGTTAAAATACTGGCCACCAGTCAGTCTCTATTGGCGAATCCTTCTCGGGGAGGAGAGCGTGTAAGTTTTCCTTGGTCTGCTTTCCCTTGGAAGTCCAGTGGTGGTGTCAAGGGTATCTTCATCTTGTTTTTTAAATGATCGTGTTTTTCATCGTGTCTTCCCCATGTGTGGTGACACTGGCCTTGTTCTGGTCTCCCCCCAGACCCCTTCAGCATGCACAGAGGGGAGAATCTGGCTGATTTATCGTTCCCTACTGACATGAAGAATGTGCCGATGTTCACGGATTATGTTGATACTTCCAGAGATGTCCATGGTGAGTTCCTCCTCAGCGTTGGGGGGGTTCAGCCTGGAGAAGAGAAGGCTCCAGGGAGACCTTGGAGCCCCTTCCAGTCCCTAAAGGGACTCCAGGAGAGATGGGGAGGGACTCTGGGATGAGGGAGGGGAGCCATAGGATGAGGGGGAAGGGGTTTACACTGAAAGAGGGGAGAGTGGGATGAGGTATCAGGAAGAACTTCTTTGGTGAGAGGGTGCTGAGACACTGGAAGAGGTTGCCCAGAGAAGCTGTGGCTGCCCCATCCCTGGAGGGGTTCAAGGCCAGGTTGGAGGGGGCTTGGAGCAACCTGGGCTGGTGGGAGGTGTCCCTGCCCAGGGCAGGGGGTGGCACAGAGAGGGGCTTTAATGTCCCTTCCAACCCAAACCATTTCATGATTTGTCCCTAATAGTCAGGTTTGGGTGTCTTCCCTGTTGACTTTCATGTACTCAAAATTATTAAGCTGGTAAGTTCACATATAATCAGTTCTTTTTCTTTTGGGTGCCTAAGGCTATTCCAGAAGCTACTTCCCAGAGGGGTTTTTCAAAGTGTATTTAGGCAGAAGGAAACAGGAGAACTCGAGAGGTTGAGTTAAAGCAAGAACAGATGGATGGCTTTTGCCTTCATGGGTAGAAACCAACTTTGTCCCCAGAGCGGTCGTCAGTTTTTGGATTGTTGGAGTTTAAGTGGTTTTTAACAAGAATTCATGGGAGGAGAAGCAGAAAACGAAAGGGAAATAATTTACCTGTGGTCGCTGTCTTACACCTTGTTAAAAAATTCTATGTATGCTCCATCATTCACTGTGCAGGTTGTGAAGATGAGCTAATTGTGATCCTGCTTACGAGCTTAACCTGAACTGCTTGTGAGCGGAACTCAGATTTATTTTCCAAGAGTTGTATAGATTTTTACTTTTGGAGGGGAGTCATTAGGGCTGGTGGAGTGATTAACTAAAAGTCTTTTTATTTCATTAGCACCACATGGACCTATGGTGGTACCTGAACAACCTTTCTTGGGGCCCCTGTATTCTCCTGCAGAGGCTCTCGACTCATCAGGCTTTATGGGCATGGTTTCAAGCGCAGACTTTCTGCAAGACAGAGCAGGTAAGAAATAGATTTTTTGCTCTTACTGTCTGTCTTGCAGCTGGAAAATCATAGTTTATAGTCCTAAAGAGTCCTAGTGGGGGAGGTGATAAATAAAATGAGTGGAGATTAAAGTATTTTTGGGCAATGACAGTTCTTGGTTCAGCATGAAGGTTCTGAAGATGTCAGGAGATCAGAGAAGGGTTGAGGTTGGAAGGGGGACCTCTGGAGAACGTCTTGTCCAAGCCCCTTCCTCAAAAAGAGCCACCTGGAGCCAGTTGCCCAGAAGAATTGGGCAAAGAACCTGCTCTGTCAGGACCTGGAGTCAGTAACTCTTCTCTGATGGAAGCTTTCACTAACAATAGTCACAGAAGAACATGATGTTCTGGGTCCGTTCTTAAGGGAACTGAGAAGTTACCTGAGAATGAACTCACGAAGCAGCAGGGTCAGTACCTTTGACTGACAACATAAATCGGTGTTAGAGGCAGGACTAAATGTGGGTTTTTTTCCCTAGTGCCTGAAGAACTTTGGATGGGAGCTCAGCGTGATGCGAAGGGGCCGGATGCCTCTTTCTTTGTTGAGCCATCAGGTAAAAATGGTTTGGATTCGATCTGTGGGGAAGCATCTGTGGGGAGTTTGTGACGGGCAGGGACAAGGGCTTCTCTCCGTGTCCATCTTCTCTAGAGGCACTCGTGGAGTGAAGCAGGGCCTGACTGAGAAAAACACCGTTTCTGGGTCTCAACTCAGTTTAGAGCAGAAACGAGTGTTTTAGAGAGATGTTGCTTAACACACATTTTCTGCTGTAGTGCTGTGAGAGGGGAGAACCCTGCATTTATTGAGAATGCTTTGAATTTAGGGTAACAGATTTAATATATGCAGTTCCAGGCCCAACCGTCAGTCAATATAGATGCCCTTTTGGGGGCAGGTCGTGTGGCAGGGCTTGAACCCACTGAAAATATGCTGTTCCATGGGTTTTGGGGAAATTAAATGCTAAGAGATAGATGTGAGCAAACCAAAATAGGTTCAGCAGCAAGCTCAGAGGATTCCAAAATATTTCCATTCACAGCAAAGGCACCGCAATTTCCAGCTGGGAAGTGTGTTTGAGCTTTACTTGATGCTAAAATAATAAATAGGGTGAATAAAGTATATTCTTGAAAAGAAACTCTAAAACTGGGACTTTACTACGGTCAGGGATTCTCGTCTTTGTACACTCTGAGAGTGGAATCTGATTTCAATGATAAATCAGAGCCCTTGTGTTTTAATGCTTCGATCGAGGGCTCAGTGCAGCCGAGGGCACAAAAAAACACTGCTTTGGGTTATTCTTTAAAACCCAATTTTAAACTAAATTTGAATTGCAAAGCTACATCCTCTCTCCAGTTATCTTTAGATCATGGTTATGGTCAAGTCTTTGAAGCTCCTCTGAGTAAATAATTCCGTTGTGTTGCACATACATGATAATTTTTCCCCCATATTGCCATCTGTTTGGCTGATTTTGGTGAACAAGCTGAGAAGAAAGCAGTTGAACACTGGTCCTGGGTAGAAGTTGTTTCTGGAACTGGGGGCTGAAGGTAGAATTTAGGCACTTTGGAACTGAACCTTGCTCGACTCTGTCCCATCAGAAGCTTCTCTCAAGATAGAAGAGTGGTTTTTTGAGGCATTGCATAAAATAATCTTCTGAAAATTGTCTGTAAACCCCAATTTTCCTCTTGTGCCACTCAACCGGGACGCTGAAACCAGGGGGGGAACTTACTCACCAGGGTGAGCTCTGCTGCAGGTGGCACCTCAAGAAGGGTGATTCACATCCTGGCAGCTCTAGAAGAGAGAGCTGTTTGCTGAGATCCCAATGCTCAATCAAACTTCATTTTATATTCCCAGTGCCCCCCACAATGACCGAAACCATCAAGGATTTGCCAGAAAACTCTGCAGCGGTGGCTCCTGGCATCGTCCCTCCCGCGGCACCGGCATCCCCAGGAGGGGCTGGAGCTGCTGATGGATCAAAAGATGCCACCTCAGGTAAAGTTGTCCCAGTTGAAAGAGTGGTGTTGGGTTTGGGTGAGCAAATGTCCATGGTGGAAACCCACAGAATGGCCTCTTCTGAAGTAAACACAGCAAAGTGTTGTCAAATTCCAGAGGGGCTAAAGGTTTCTCGTACCTGGATTGTGTTGGTGAGATATAACGAGTTGAATCGACTTCTCAACTCCCGTGTCACCATCCAGGGACTGGTTTAGTGATTCTTCACTTCCTCAAAATTTTAGCTGCAGAAAAATGTTGAGGTGTCTCAGTTCAGACTGTGGTTATATCAAGAGTCTGCTGCTCTTTGGAAATACCTTAAAGGCTCTCCTTAAAAGGGAGTTTTGAAGGTGTTTCTCTCCAGCATCAGACCCGTGCTCCACTGTGCACCGTTCTTTGTCTGGTTTCTTTAGTATTTATTCCAGTGCTTTCCATCATTCCCCAGGGAGCAGCCGTCCAGCTTTTAATACCTATTTCCTTACTGGCTTATTCTTCCATAGAATCACAATCTGTAAATTTCATTTTTGTTCATTTAAAAAAACAAACAAACCAAAAAAAAAAAGGCAAACCCAAATGAGTCCATAATGGATGGTTGTGGTTGGCTTCACTGGACGATTGGCTTTGTCTAAGTGGATGCTGAAGTCTTGTTTGAAAGGGGACGTTTTGCTTTATTTGTTCTAATTCTTTTCCTTTTTCAGTTTATTAAGTGCCTAATTTAAGATTTAATGTCTTTTCCGTTGTTGGGGGAGGATGTTTTTAAATGAGACTAGAAATGTCACGTTTTTTTTCTGACATCCAACCCAGCAATAGAACCCCAGATGTGACGTTGGGGTCACCCTCTGCATCGCACAGAGAAGGGGCAGCACTTGGGGCCGTTGAAATGAATCACTGCAGAAGAGAAATCCGGTGCTTCTGGCTCTTGATAATTTGTGAAAACTTGCCTCTAGACAGCTGAAATGCTGGACTAAAACAGACTTTAAAAAAAAACCCCAAACGAAGCAGCAAACCCAAGATTTAAGGGGATGTTGAGAAAAATGCTAACTGAAATGCAGAGCTTTGATTGTGCTGTGAACTGACAAATGGTATTTTGAAATGAACAGCGCAGTATTTAGTAAATATTACTTTAAAAACCCTACAAAACCAAACAAGGCCAGGTCAGGGGCTGAAAGGATAAAGGGCAGTTGATGATTTACTGGGTGGGCAGTGGCTTGTGTCCGGAGTGGGGGCGTTTCTGCTGGGTGGCAGCACCTGTACCTCCTGCCGACGGCACAAATGAGATTTAAAATCAAGTGTCACAGAGTCCAGAGCAACTCCAGTGCACTGGGGTAACTGGGGAGTGATGCTGAAAGACAGAGAGCGAAAGCCCCACCTTCTCTAGTCGTAAAAACACACTTTCAGCTAATTACATTCTTTTTCTTCTTCTTGTTGTGGTCTGTGTTCCTGGAGCAGATGCAGCGTCTGGTCCTCCCCAGGATGTCACGGCCGTGGCTGCGGAAAACGCTGGCTCCGTTCTGGCAGAGGACACTGAGCCCCCTCAGGCTCTGGATGCTGGATTTGCCCCCGCAGCAGAAACCAACCCTTTTCAGGCTGTGGATCTTGGGTTTTCTCCTGCACCAGAAGCCAAGGTTCCTCCTGCTGAGTCCGCCCCAGTGGCAGACACTGGCTTCTCCCCAGCAGCAGATGCTGTGTCCCATTGCGCTATGGATTTGGAGTTTGCCCCAGCAGAAGATGCAGGGTTTGCCCCAGCACCAGATGTGGAATCTCACCACGGTGTGGATTTGGGGTTTGCCCCATCACCAGATGTGGAATCTCACTATGGTGTGGATTTGAGGTTTGCCCCAGCACCAGATGTGGAATCTCACCACGGTGTGGATTTGGGGTTTGCCCCAGCACCAGATGTGGAATCTCACCATGGTGTGGATTTGAGGTTTGCCCCAGCACCAGATGAAGAGTCTCACCATGGTGTGGATTTGCAGTTTGCCCCGGCAGAAGATGCAGGGTTTGCTCCAGCAGCAGATGTGGAGTCTCACCACACTGTGGATTCTGGGTTTGCCCCAGCAGGGGATGCAGAATTTGCCCCAGCAGCAGAAGTCAACCATCACCATGCGATGGATTCTGGGTTTGCTGCCAAAGCAGAAGCCAAACCTCTGCCTGCCCAGGATTCTGGGGTTCTCTCTGCAGAAGCCAAGTCCCCCTCTGCCACGGACACCAAGGCTGCGGCATCTGAAGAGCTGACGACACCTGAGTCTTCTGTTGAGCAAGACAAGTCACCCTTCGACAAACCTCCTGCAGGTGAGTGTCGGTGCCCGAAAGCTTCGTTCAGGCTCAAAATAACCCCTCAGGAGGTGTGAAAAGGCCGCTGTGAGCTGGCAGAGCTCTAACAGCAACGCTCCCGGCAGCACGTGGCGATGGCCACACGGAGCAGAATTGTCCTGACCCTGTCAGATGAAAAGCAGGTTATTTCTTTTTAATAATGAAGACCATGGTATGCCCTGCACAAAAGATCTCCAGTTCTGCTGTCAAATAACAGACTGGGGAAATGCTTCACGAGGGGTTTTTTTGCTTATAAAATATAAAACTAAAATATTTTAATTATTTCTTTTTTTTTTAAACTTGACATTCTTAGCAGCAATGGATGGGTTTTTAGCCATAGAGAGATTTTAGTTCATCCCTGTATTTCTTTTTGTATCGCTGTCATCCTCAGCGTATACAGAAATCTCTGCAGACCCCGTGGGACACGGTGCTTTCACCCAAAGGTTCTTATTTTCACGGCAGTTTCTGACCAGACTAAAGGTTTTGATAATTCTGGGATGTTTCCTTGGAATGGCTGTGGGCATTGGAGTGGCCAAGGGAGCTTTTTAGTCTTATCCACATGGTGGGCAATAGGTTTTTCTGTGCTGCACAGATTTCTCAAAGGACACTCCTTTTGGAGAGAAAATTAGTCTCAAAAATAAATAAGTGAAATAAAATCTGGGCAGAGGCGGTAGGTGAGGACTGATCGCACAAGGAGTTGGAATGAAATAATTTCTTTCTTCCCTTCTAATAATTTCTAGTTTAATTATAGGAATAAATTTGAAAAAAGAGGAGATTTAACAAAAAAATCCCAAGCAGAATGTAGTAGTAGAGGCACAGGGGGGTGGATGAGGGAGTAAATACTGGGCAATACAGTAAGATTTGCCTTAGCAGAACACTTTGGCTTTCAGGAGGGAAGAGCTGGTAGAAAGTGATCCTAAAAAGCAGATTACTGCTGTTTTGAAAGCGTGGAAAACCTTCAATTTCTTATGGAAAAGAGGAGGAGGTGATTTTTATCATGTTTAATCCAATGTAAATTAAAAATAAGGTGAATTTTTACTCTTTACATTCCGTTTGCAGAAGCAAAACAAGAATCCAAAGCCCCAGAAGCTTGTGTTGGTTCTTCAGAGGCAGTTGAAGGCGGCAGAGAACCTCCCGGCACCCACCAGGAGCATCTTCCACCACAGACCAACCATCGCTCGGAACCAGCCGGTGAGAAATGCCAAGCACAGGGTAAAAACAGAGCCAGAGCTTTGCCCTTCAGCTAAATGTGCCCCAGCAGCAAAGCTTTTCCTCGCAGACGCCCTTCTCTCCTTAGCAAGGACACAGCAACGCAGGCGGAATTTCCAGAAGGTTATTATTAGTGTGAGCAGACGTGGGGGCTGTTACCAAGAGAGGCTGATCATAACATTTGAAATTACTGTCGTATAACTCGTCTTTTTCTTCCTCACCCGTGGTTGTACCAACGCCTGTCATTGGGTTTATTTCTATTTAAAATTAATTATACAGAGAACTGTTCTCCAATTAATCATATATAGAACATTTCTCCAATGTAATTATGTCTGACAAATTAAAACTTGCTGCAGTTGTGTAGAGCTAGGAATTCGGTAGTGTTTGCCTCGATGTTCTGGAAGGTATACCTGAATGCTGGATGCTGAGCATCTGATGGGGACTCCAGCCTGATGATGGAGTATATTTGGGGTTTGAATTCCAGTGGGAAGCCAGAATAGTCTGAATTTGATTGATTACAAAGAGGGAAAAAAAACAAACACAGGGGGAAGGTTTGGGGTTAAGCCCCAAGATGGTCTTTGCTTTGTGTTTTCCCTCCACTTCAGCATCTTTGCCAAGACAGAAAATCACTGCTTAATGTGGGATTGTGACAAGATAATGCATCATAGACTACTGTACCTTATCAACTGCTTCCTATTAAAAATAAAAATAAACCCTAAACCCTTGCTTTTAAACTGCAGGTTGCCTGTATTGCAAAGAACTGAAACATTCTGTTCATATTTTTTCATATTTCAGCTCCTGTAGAAGCAAAAGAAGCCGTTGCACTAGAAGAGAAAGACCTTCCGGACAAATCTGTGTCTGCTGGGGATGTTGCTGTTCCCGAGATACCAAAGGAGGAGGCTGGACACAACCACATCCCACCCGCAGAACCTCAGCAAGAGAAAACCCTGCAGGAGCCCACAGGTAGGATATAAATCATAATTCAATTTTATATTATTTTTTTGCAATGGAAAAATCCTCAGTGCACTCTTCACCTTTTCCTACAGACCGTGTTGCCACTTGAGTGAGCAGAAATCTTTCTGGCACCAAGCGGCCAGGCGGTTCTTTGCATCCCTCAGCGGTTCTGCTTGTGCTTTGCCTCTAATCCCTGACCTCTTAAATTGCCTTTTCCTCCCTGGTTTCACTGGACTAAAAGCCCAGACAGGGGTCCTGCTGGTACCTCATCACTGGGAGTGGTTTCTCTTTCCTGCTGTAGAATTTAAAACCTCACCATCGTTTTGCCATTTCTTGCTACCTTTTTATTTCGGTATTTAAAAGGGACATTAATTCTTACTGCAACATTCCTGTTGAAGACCGACCTCCTTCCAAATTGAGTTTTGTAATTACCAAAGGAAAATGGCATTTTCTTCCTGCTCCCCTACGCCAGCCTCTCCCCACGGGCTGCCGTCGCTCACGCTGACGACAGGAGCCTCGTTTGTGGGATGGGGCTAATTGACAAACGACTGATGCTCTCATTAAAACCGGTGGCTTTTCGTAGCTGAGGAAACCTCGCGCTGCCCATAACGGAGCGCAGCAAACGACTTCTGCTCCGGAGGTTCTGCCTTCCACTGTGTGAAACCCTTTGGCTTCCCCCCCTTCTCCCTTCCCCAGTCTCATCTTCCCATTTCATTTGTATTTTCACCTTTTGGAAGGATGCCAGCGAGGGGTATGAAAAGTCTTACCTGTCTCCTTGTCTTGCTAAAGGCAAAATGGACCCTTAACGCATTTGGCAAAAGAGATAGCATGTCCTTACAGGAACTTGTTGCCTTTCGGTGGGGTAAGAGCATGTATCAGGAGTTAGGGAATGTTTTTTTTATAAATCTCATTGACATATTTATTGGTGGTGGTTTAAATAGGTTGTGTGTGTAGGTGTCTATCCCAGCCCTGCTGAGGTGGATTTAGAATGAGTGTGGTATCAGTGCTGGAAAATTCCATGTATCTGCCTGCAGGGGCTGTTTTAGATGGCTAAAATCACATCTAGAGTATACCATTTTTTATTTATTTTTTAATAAAGAACCCAAATAGTTGCTTTGATGTTTGAGCAGGCTTCCTGTATTCCAGGTCTACCCACTGCCCAAATAAGGCACGCTAACAAATCCAGTGAACGCAGGTTTGGCAGAGCAAAACCTGCACCGGTGCCTATTGCAGATGTCCCAGAGGAACGGCCGGTAGGTCTCCCACTCCGGAAGAGCCCTGACCCAAAAGCAGACCCCCGTTCTCTAGTGGAACTCGGATGCTTTGCTGGAACCTCCCCTCGCAGTTGGGTTTCGCCTCAAAAGGCGCCGGAGCAGCCGCCCAACGCGGGGTTGGAGTTTGTGGAGAGCTGCAGAGACCTGCCCAGGGAGAGCTGGGATCCAGAAGGTTCTCTGGCCGTCGCCAAGAAAAAGAAAAAGAAACCCAAACAAAAGAGAAACCAGCTGCCAAGGTCGATGGAGTTCTGGGATGACAGAGCTCCTAGAAATTCTCCCTTTGCTGCTGAAGCACAAAGACTGGCTGTCTGTCCCATCCTACCTGCTGAAGCTCTCCAGGAGCAGGCAGTTGCCTCAGGAGGCAGAGCTCCAGCAATTCCAAAGGAATCTAAAATCCTACCGGGAATTCACATCCTGGATGAGCAAAATGCCTTCTCAGTGCCAGCCCCAGGACAGGCCCAAAAACCCAGCGTGCCCTTAGAGTCTGTTGTCTCTGATGTGAAAAACAGAGACGTTGTGAAAGGAGAAGACAGGAGAGATGGGGGTTTGGTGTCTCAATCTAAAGGCAGAAGAAAAGAGGTTCCCTCGCAGGAGGTGGCCAAGGTCATGGTGGAGGAATCTGCTGCAGGAAAGGTGCCGACCAAGGCTGTGGAAAGAGATTTTCTTGATAAAAACAGGAAGAGGGAGCATAAGGGGTCAAAACGTGCTGACCCAATACCTTCTCTTTCAGAAGCCCTTGATTTAAACAAAGCAGAAACTCCTTTGTTGACCCAACCTCCAGAATTGCTCCTTTCTGGTAAATTACAGGAGGCCAAACGCACGTCACCTGGGTGCAAAGCGTTGGGTGACACTCTCTGTCCCGAGCTTCAGCCTCCCAGTGGGGCACGGGAAGAAGTGGCAGAGAAAAGAGGTAGTTTTGACAAAAACAGAGGGGTTGGGAATGGATCCCCCCGAGAACCTGCTCTTCCAGAGGCCACAAGCCCCTCAGATAAACTTCCTAACGAGCCCAAGGCACCTGATGGAATTAAACCAGCGTCCTCCGATAAGCACATGGCCGCTGGCTTTAGTACTTCAGAGGGGGGGTTGCAAACTCTGACAGATACGACAAAAATGCCCATTATGCCCTTAATTTTACCAAAACCCGAGGAAGTCGCTGCTTTGCAGAGTAGAAAAGCTGAGGGGTTTTCAGAGCAGCCCTTCCTTCCCCCGGCAAAATCTGACGCAACCAACCACCCCGACTGGGCCGGGGCAGGGGCCAGAGCGACAGCAGCAGATTCCCCCGTTAAAAACAAAGGGAGAGGATTTAGTGCCTTAGAGCAGCAGAGTGGAAAAGATCCCCACGTCACACAGGGCATGGACAGGCCTAAAAAAAAGCGGGGTGAAGGGAAAGTGAAAAAAACCCAAAGCTTCCCTGAGCAGACGATGCTTTGGGAGGGTTTAAGTGAACCGGGCGATGGGGTGAGGACAGATGAGACTATAAAAGACACGACTTTCCACACTCACAGCAGAGGTTTTCCGGCCAAGGGCCCCCCGTCAGGAAGCCTTGCCCAGGCTTACCCTGCAGGAAAGCCCAAAAAGAGAGGTAGCGATGGAAGGAGTAAAAAAAGCGAAAGAAGCTTTTTCCAGCAGCCTCTTCTTGAGCCTGAGGTGGACCCGAGCGGTTCTCCTGAGGCAGCCGCTAAAAGTGAGGGAGTTAGTGATGAAGGCAGAGAGAGGGGCTGTACCACTGCCCAGGGTCTTCAGGAGAGCGCATCGGAGGGGACAAAAGTGCCAAAGTCAATCGAATCGGTCCCAGAGAAGCCTAAAGAAAGCCTTGGGAAAAATGAAAGAGCTGATGGGGGTGGTTTAGCCCAGCCCTTCCCGCTGGGGAGCAGGAGGGAGGAAGCAGAGGATCTCGCCGTGGCTGACACCGTCAGCACGACGGAGGAGGGGGATGTAATTAAGAAAGGCAGAGAGGCTGCAATGACTTCTGCGGGTGAATCGGCCGCCGCAGACAAACCCGGCAAGAGACGCAGCAACGGGGAAAGAGAGAAACCTGAAAAAAGGCCTGTGGGGTGGGCAGCTCTCCCCAGTGCTGGGGGGGAAAGAGGCCGTTCTCCAGGTGAAGAGAAGGGAGCTGGAAACACAAAAGAAATGAGCTTTGGTAAAGGTAAAGGGTCTGGTTTTGAAAGAGAGGTTTTGGGGGAGAATCTGGCAGGTGTAACCCAAGAGGTGCTGGAAACGCCACGGGGTGACAATAGAAGAGGTTTCCCTAATCAGCAGGTTCTTTCGGGTCAGAAAATAGAGGCAGCAGAGCCAGAAATAGTCACAGCTCAAGAAACTTGGCCCTCGAGTAAAGGTGAGGAACTGGACAGGTCCCAGCCTCCCCCAGAGCAGGGGGCAGAGGTGGCTGCGGCACATGGTCCCACCAGGGAACTGGGGAGGGACAAACCCAAGAAAAAAAGCAGAGATTTAAAAAGCAAAAAGGCTGAAAATGGTCCTGAGCCCCCTGCCCTGGGTCCAGGCAACGTCCTCGCAGCAGGCGAAGAGGTGGGAGGTATTAAACAACCTCAGCCTTTTGGCAAAGGCGAAGAGGAGAGCGGCTCAGCGAGTCACCGAGGTGACCTGAGCGATCCTGCTGAAATCCCAGCTCCGGCTCTTCCTCCGGAGCCGGTAAAATCCCACGCAAACAACCAAGAGAAATGCAAACAGATGGGGGGCAACTCACAGCAGCTGTGGCTTCTGGAGCATAAAGCAGGAGCGGAGACGTTTCCTCCTCGTGACGGGGAGAGAGGAGCTGTCACGGGTGAAGCAGAAAGTCCCGCTCCTTGCGGCAAAGGGGACGGAATTCCTACCCCAGAGCTTCCAGCAGCGGCCGATCGCGCTTTCACCGATCGCTCTAAAAAGAGGGGTTATGATGGAAGTAGCAAAAAGGCTAAAACCGCCTCTGAGCAACCTGGTTTTCTCGAGCCAAAAAAGAACAAGAGAGACGCGGAGCCTCCCGCGGGGCCTGCGGTGGGGTGTGGGGTGGAAGACACGGATTTCGTAGATGAAAACAGAAATATTAAAAACTTTCCCGTTGGCGCCCAAATGCTTTGGGATGATAAAGGAACCCAGTTGGAATCCTTCGCTCAACCTGCAGGAGCTGGCCCCGACAACGCCGGCGATGTTTCCTCTGGCTTCCCAAAGCCAAGAGATGAGGGGATGAGGAGTGAAGACCTTCCTCCTCCTCCTCTTCAAGGGGTGGCCGAGGATGGCAGCAGAGAACCAGGATCTGGTGTGAAGAAGGAGATCCAGGCACCGAAATCTTGCGAGCGACCGGCCAACATGGGGCACGAAGAGCCTGGAAAAGAAGTTTGGAAGAAAGACGGCAAAACCCAAGCGGCTGGTTCCCAGGATGGGAGCCAGAGGGATAAAGCGCTTCCTTCGGATGGATGCGATAAAGAGGACGTTAAATCAAAGAAGGATGAAGTTGACCTTTCTCCTGCAGCAAAGGTGGGAGATAAAGAACTAAAAAGTGCTGATAAAAAGCAAAATGCTGCCAGCGCTTCCCCGGCCCTTCCGCAGGCGGTGGAAGGCTCAAACAACAGACCGGCTCCTGTAGATGCCAAAGGGACAGAGAAACCAGAAGGAACCACCTCTTCTGGAGAGAAGGCCACGGGGTGGGTTTCCCCAGGACTCGCAGCGGTGCCGGACGGCGGGGCAGGAGCACGGAGGGAGGATGAAGCTGGAGAAGCTGAGCTGGATGGAGGTAGGAAGAGTGAGCAGATCCTGGACAATCAAGCGGCCGAAGGAGAAGCTGCTGGTTTAAACCTGACACCTGCCCAAACAACCCCAAGAAGTCCCCAAAATGCCAATAAAGGCCATTCTGAGCCGGCAGCAGAGGGTGCTGCTTGCACTGGGGAAGCTCCCCTGAAGGGTACCTTGGATCAATCTGAAGGCCCAACTAAAGCAAAAGAAGAGGAATGTGAGCAAAAAGCTGCGAAGGAGGCCAAGAAAGAGAGAATTAAAGCAGCAGAACCCATAAAAGGCTACATGAGACCCACAAAATCCCGAGGGGCACCACCTCTGCCAACCAGGGCTGCTCCTCCGGACCGGGAGAGACAAAAGCAGCCGAAACCCGTGGGTTTGAGCCGACCCCAGAGGCAAGAGAAAGGTGTGTGTTTGCCGTGTGAGCTCTGGGCAGTACCGCAGGCGCTTGTGTGCCAGACCTCGCTCTGTCCCTGCGTTGTTGGCATGAACCCGTAACCGGTATAATCCTCCGTGGCACAAGCGAGTGTGGCATGAGCAGGGCTGGGGTGGTTGGTTTGGGGTTTGGGGTTTGTTTTCTTTTTTTTTTGGCTGATCTTAAAAAAAAAAGAAAGAACAAAGCAGCTGTTGGTTGTGCTTGCCTGTCTCACAGCGCTAACCCCCAGGGTTTGCAGGGCTGACAGCGCGCTCCGAGTGCCACAGCTCCTCAGTTCTTTAGTTCTGGTGTTCCTTCCGAGATAAATTTACATATATATTGTAGAAAAGTTAGGGAAACTCACACTTTTTGGTGCTGAGTTAGGGTAGCCGCTTGTATTCACCTTCATCTGGGATGGGGCAGTGAATCCTCACGCTCACTGAGCAGCTCTGGGTGCCACTGGTGGGCAGGGAGCCACCTCTTTCGGGGATAGGAAACCACAGAATCACNTGGACCCCTTCCAACAGGTCCCTGTCCTTCCTGTGCTGAGGACTCCAGAGCTGGACACAGTGCTCCAGGTGGGGTCTGAGCAGAGCAGAGCAGAGGGGTAGAATCCCCTCCTGTGACCTGCTGGCCACGCTGCTTTTGGTGCAGCCCAGGATGGGGTTGGCTTTCTGGGCTGCTGGTGTGCATTTCTTGGTGGCTCCCGAGTTGCAGGGTTTGGTTTTAATCCTGCCTCAAGACTGTCTGCAGCCTCCTCCTCCTCCTGCCAGTCTTTAATGGCTTTATCTTTAGCTACCTTGAACTGCTGCATCCATACAACGTGCTTCCTTCTAGAATCATGATCTTTACTAAAACAGGGTTTTAAGAAAACAATAGTGAGACTGAGAGAGATGTTTTAATATATATATATTTTTATTTTTTTTTTCTAAAGACTTTCTCTCTCTGGTGAGACCAGGGATGGCCAGGGAAGTGGTTCAGACTGTTTACCCTGGCTGGTGGCCAGGGAACAAGATCCCTGCGCTCAGAGGAAATGAGACGGAACTAATTTGATAGAATTTAATGAAGTCTGTAGGAATTTTGAAACGGAGAATACAGCCTGGATGAAGACAGACAGAGATGAAATATTTAAATAAAACTACCCTGGTACTTCTCATTCCAAACCTTTCTCAGGGAAGAGTTGGCACCTTTTGTGGTGAACTCCCGTCCCACTGAAGTGGGGGAAGTTCATCCCTGCCCTTGGGGACGCTCTTTGGGGGTTTTTTTTTGCCTTGTTATCGGGTGTGAAGGTTTGTTCCCTCGTTCCTCCTCACTGCCCCTTTGCATGATGCAGCCACTAACGTACCCAAAGCCCAGGCTGGAGCGAGTGTGCCTTAACATGCTGCTCAGGGGGGTTTTTTGGAGAGGTTTTTGTAATTTTAATGAGCGTTGCATAACCTGAAGTAGTTCTATTTCAGTGAAAGTGGTGTTCCCTGCATGAACTTGTGCCTGCCGAAGTAATGTTCTGTGGTGCATGATGCTACAAAATAAGGGGAAAGCTGAAGGCAGCATCTTTTTACTTTAAAAAAAAAAATCCTTTAAAGCTTTTCCGTTGTCTGCCAGAAACCTTTCTTCTCCTTCACTCACTGCTGTATTCAAGGGAGCGGAATTTTAGTGGCAGATCCATGTGGAAAAGAAAAGCTCCTCCTGAACGTTTTGCGCAGGTAACGCGTGTGCAAGGGCGAAAGGTTCCTGATCCGGAGCAGCACGTCCACACCCCAGGAAGTGGGAATAGTGCACAGGGGTTTAATCATATTCACTTTCTTCCACCCTTTCAGCACTTAGACTTGAAAGACTAAGTGGATGGGTTTTTAAGAGAAGCTCTGAAGGACAGAGCTTGTTTTGGGGGATGTTTAGGATGGAGATTGGGGGAAATTCCTTCCTGGAAAGGGTTGTGAAGCCTTGGCAGAGGCTGCCCAGGGCAGGGGTGGAGTCCCCATCCCTGGAGGGATTTCCAAGCCGGGCAGACGTGGTGCTGAGGGCCATGGGTCAGTGGTGGGTTTGTCAGTGCTGGGTTGATGGTTGGACTCCATGACCTTAAAGGTCTCTTCCGAACTGGATGATCTTCAGGGTCCATGTTCCCAGGGCAGCTGAAATCCAAGTGCCACCAGATGTGGGGCTGCGGAGGAGCCCCTGGTGTGGCTTTGGGTGGTCCATGGGGACCACGCAACATGTGGAGTGTGGGACAAAGTGACGCTCATAGCAGTGGAGGAGCTGGGCATCCAGATCTGACACCAAGGCTTGTCTCTCCTAATGAAGTCACTGCTCAGTGAGTTGCAAAACACCAGGCAAAGTCCCTAAACTGGCACCACTGGGGTGGTAGCACCTTGTGCTGGAGCTGAGGGTGAAAGAATGAATTAACGCGTCAGGTTGGACACAAGTTAAAGCCAGAACTCTGTGGAGGGAGGACGGGTGTTGAGATTTCAAGAGGGTGAATGTGAGGGTGCTTGTTTCTGGGGCAGAGAAGGGGCTGAAGGGATCCGAGAGACCACTCCAGTGATGAGATTCCAGGTCTCACTAAGCTGAGGGGGCCATGGGCTGTAAGGACCTCGTTCAGTTTGTCCTCCCGTTGAGACAACACTTAAGGTAACATCGGAATCGTGCATGTAGGAATTTTGGAGGCTCTTCTGCCAGAGTTTAGGAAGTGAAATCTCTTTAGCCGGGCTCCGATCGCTTCCATGGTGTGCTCTGGAATAACGGGATGGCTTTCCAGCATTAAAATAGGGCTAAAATAGGTGGGAACTGTGTGATACAGCTCCCTCGGGGAGTCATGGCAACCGTGATGCTGCAGATTTCTCTCCCTGCCAGAAGTTGTTTGTATCTTGTATAAACCAGGCCTGCAAACTTCACTCATTTTAGTATTTTATTTTTTTTTTCTAATTTTGACTTTGCAGCTTAAAGTTAAGAAATGTGGGACGTTAAGGCTCTCCATGCAATTTAATTTAATCCCTTATCCATCTTTTAGGATTTATTTCAGCTTCTCATTTTTGTTGTTATCATCGTAAGAACTGCCCCAGATTCTTCTGGAAAACTGCTTTATGCCTTTTAATGTCAGGAGGCGGCTGAGATGAAAACTGAAACGTCTCGGGCGTTATCAGCCTTTAAAACGTGGCTGAGCTTTTATACGGCTCCTTGCTTGGAATTAAAGCTAAATTTGGGGATTATGTCGGGGTTCTAAGATGTGTTCCTGGGAGCAGGGGCAGGGCTGGGGCTGCGAGGCTGCGGGATGGTCACCGGAGGGAAAGATAAAGGGGTTTCATTCATCCAGCGCTGAGCCATTTATTCAGATTGACTGCTCTTCCCTCCAGCTGTATTTCAACACTGAGACTTTGAAAAGATTTTTTCCCCTGCAATCTGTCCTTAAAGAATACTTTATTATTTAAAAAAAAAACAAACCTGCAGTTTTGTTTCAGTGTTTTGGGTTTTGGATCTTATGGTTTTTTTGCTTTGCTTAAGCTCCTTAGGAAAGGGCTCTCTGCACGTGGTGGGGCTGGCACACTGAAGAGCTCACTGGAAAACCACGTTGTGGCTGGACAGTGATGGGTCTGAGTTCTTCTCCCCACCATGTACTGGAGAATCATAGTCATCTGGTGGCTGGTTTCCCCTCTTTACTCAGGAGCCCCCATGGCCACCTCCATGGCTACCCTCTGTGGGCATCAGCTGGGCCAGTGACAATCTCCCTCCACAGCCCAAAGGCACAACCCTTGCATGTATCAGAATCCCAGAATGCTCTGGGGCTGGAAGGGACCTCTGGAGATCATCTCCTCCAAGCCCCTGCCACAGCAGGTCCCACAGGAAGGTGTCCAGGTGGGGTTGGAATGTCTCCAGAGAAGGAGACTCCACCACCTCTGGGCAGCCTCTGCCAGGGCTCTGCCACCCTCACAGCAAACAAGTTCCTCCTCAGCTTGAGATGGAACTTCTGTGGCCAACAGGATGCCCAGGAGGCAGCAATGGGCCCTGGTGGCCAAGAAGGCCAATGGCATCCTGGGGGGCATGAGGAAGAGTGTGAGCAGCAGGTGGAGGGAGGTCATCCTGCCCCTCTGCTCTGCTCTGCCCTGGGGAGGCCCCAGCTGGAGCACTGGGACCAGTTGTG
Organism: Nycticryphes semicollaris; assembly: GCA_013400055.1. NCBI lineage: Eukaryota > Metazoa > Chordata > Aves > Charadriiformes > Rostratulidae > Nycticryphes > Nycticryphes semicollaris. Next base: position 47,325 of record VXBJ01001003.1, read on the forward strand.
GGCTCCCCAGTTCCAGAAGGAGAGGGAACTGGTGGAGAGGGGAGAGCAGAGGAGCACCAAGATGCTGAGGGGCCTGGAGCATCTCTGTGGTGAGGAAAGGCTGAGGGAGTTGGGGCTTTTGAGTGTGGAGAAGAGAAGGCTGAGGGGGGATGTGATGAAGGGCTCTAAATCCTTCCAGGGTGGGTGTCAGGAGGATGGGGCCAGTCTTTTTCCAGTGGTGCCCAGGGAGAGGCCAAGAGGGAACGGGCACAAACTGGGCCATGGGAAGTTCCATCTCAAGCTGAGGAGAAACTTCTGTGAATTGAGCTTAGAGGACACTTTTGCAGATACTGCCTCTTCAGAGGCCTTTTTGTCCTTTGTGGAATCACTGTGCAGCTCTGAATATGGGGTTTTTTGCTGAAATCCCTTATAACTGACTGCAGATGCCCTTTTTCTTTTTTTCTCTCGTTGTTTTGTGCCATGGTTTACATCAATTCTGGCTTCTTCTCCAGCGGGGTGGTCTCACGGAGCAGCTCTGGCTTGAAGCTGCCACCCCGTAGGCTTTGGCCAGGATTTCCCAAATTTTGGCTCCTCCTTTTATTTCCATATTCCTGCTCATCCCCAATGCTCCCATTCTCAAGAAAAGCTGGGAACGAAACAAATCTTCCTTCTGTTTGTAAATTCTGCCGGATTTAGCGGGTTGAAGGCATTTCTTTAGTGATTTTGTGCAACCTTCTGGGGTTATCTGAATTTCAGGCCTCATTTTTCCTCACTGGTGTTGCTGGGTTGTGCCGTCTGTATCGCTCCCTTGACTTTGCTTTGCCTCTTTCCACTTTCCTCTGTGAAATAACCAAATACTGGGCAGGTTTTGAGTTGGAGACACTCTGCAGTGGGTTTTAATTCTGGATTTGGCCAACGGCTAGGATGTTTTTAATGTCTTCTGTGTGAATTCTATAGCAAATGGGTGTCCCCTGCCCAGGGTAGGGGGGTGGGAACTGGATGATCTTCAGGGTCCCTTCCCACCCGATCCATTCTGTGATTTTACGATCCATAAATGTCCCATCCTATAAAACACGAGCCTGTGTCTGAGTATTGCATGGACCTTCACCTCTCTGATATTAAGCTTGTTGTTCAAAGGCACAAGGCCAGAATATTAAATATTCTGCTTCACCTTTTTATCCTTTATTTTAACCTATATCCTGGCTTCTCCCTGACTGGGAGGGGAAATGCTGGGTGCTGGTTCGGCCGGAACGTCAGGCTTCATTTTGTCTGTTTCTGTTTGTTTTCTGTGCAAAAAAACCCCAAGCCCCAAATTACTCTCAGAGCAGCACAACCCGTGTGTGTGTGTGTGTGTGTCTGTGTGTGTGTGTGTGTCTGTGTGTGTGTGAACATACAGAGGAGCGAGCCTATAAATCACAGTTTTACAGTCCTGGCTTTTCTAGACACAGCGTTTCCTTGATGGTTCTGCTCAGCCCCATCACTGGCTGTTATGGGTAATAACACTTAATTAGCGATGGCGTTCGTTGGGGGATGCTGGCAAGGAGTCGCTCATCATCCTGGAAAGTGATGTTGCCTTAGAAACCGGTGCAAAGGATTGCACAGAAACGATTGTGGTAGATTTAACAAACAAACAAACAAAAACCCCCAAAAACCAAAAAACAAAAAACCACCACAACCGAAAAAAGCCCAAACTGAAAAAACTAAACCAGCCCCCAACCAGCAAGCAGAGGCATTAAGAGGGATAAGTAATAGCTTGGGGAGGGAAGCAAAAATAGAAACACTAGGCTGATTCATCTGCTGAGGCTGGGAGCCTGCAGATTGGGCATTAAGCGGTGACGTGGTGATGTAGTGATCTTGGGCTGCTCTGGCTGTTGGAGCTCCTCAGGGCCCCAACAGCCACCTTCTATCTGGCACAGCCCGGGGAAAGGATGGGGATCCTTTATGGTTCCTTCCTTTGGTAGGTGCTCCTGGTGAGAGATGTGATAAAGCATCACAACGCACCGGAGCAGCTCAGAGAAATGGTTATAAACGGCTTTAATGGTGGTACGGAAACGGTCGTGCGGCTGCCTTGACAGGCTTAGTGGTGTCAGGCGTCGCTGTAGGAAAAGGGGATTTAGCCGGGGTAAGAGGATGTGAACAGACAAAATAGAACCTTCCTCCTCCTCAGGAGACAGGCCAGTGTCTCCCTGGGGGAAGGTCATGAGAAGCTCTGGGCGGTGAGCGAATTTCCACAGCCAGAAACTGGACCAGGGCCTGACTTGGCAGAACGTACAACCCTTTCACAGCCATAGGCTGGAGAGCTGGGCAGAGAGGAACCTGATGAAATTCAACAAGGGCAAATG
>VXBJ01001003.1:49946-64711 GCA_013400055.1 Nycticryphes semicollaris
ATTATCTCCAGAGGTCCCTTCCAACCCCACATAATTCTGGGATTCTATCTGACCCGTCTGTGAAAAGAAACATGGTAGAGAGCCAAAAGGATGGTGAAAGCCCAAATTTGATACTTTAAGAAGGGGAATTCTTCCTCAAAGCTGAATTAAGGGTGAAAGCAACAGGTGGTTCCCTTTGAGGGAGTCTAACTCATCTTCTAACCCAGCTCTTCCTCAGTATGGACCCTTCCTTGCTTGAATTCTTTCTCAAAATCTGTCCAACTCTTCTTTTCTGAGCATCCTCCCACAGTTTTCCTGCCTTTCTTTCGTTGATTGGTGCTGCTTCTCCCACAATTCATTAGAAAATTGGAGCTTTGTCAGGTTCTAAAGGAAGAACCAGGGAGCAGAGCTCCAGTGTCAGGACTTGTGTGTTGAGCGTTGGTGGTTTCTGGTCTTACAACAACCGTGGTGGAACTTCAGAGCCAGAATATTAATGAATTTTAAGGGAGGAAAAAAAATGCTTTTGGGAGAAGGTGGAGGCTGGAGCACTGGAACTGAGAGTGGGTCTTTGGAAAGAACATGCCATGGGCAGGAGACAGGAGAAAGCTCTTGCAAAGCTCTCAACATATGAACTCTCTGTTACCTCCATTAATGTCCTGGGAGATTAAATATTAGATGACTTAGAGATTTATTTTGTTTTCATAGCTAAGCGTTCTGCTTCTGAGCATCCCAGGTATTGAACGGGGTTCATTTCCTACATAAGAAAAATATATAAATTATTAAATGAAGTAGCAGTGGGGGTTGTTCCTGGCTGTTTATTGACATGGAGTCAGGCTTTTCTTCCCAGTGATACAAATCTCTTCTGCGATGCCGGGCTCTGAAGGACCAGCCCCTTAAATCAGTGTGGGTTTTCTCCTCTATTGTAAGTAAAGTGGTAGCGGTTGGCTTTTAAAATTAAAAAAAAACCAACCCAAAAAAACCCCAAATAAAAGCCCACCAGGTGGTTTCAGGGGAGCTTTACAAACCTGGTGAAGGGCATTAAGTGATCTCTAATGGGCTGAGATTTGCTGCCAAAAAGCTTGGTGTGGAACCGAGTGAGGGAGGGAGGAATCGCAGTCATTTCGTGGGGTCTGAGCTCTGCCCTTTTGGGGAGCAGCCTGAATATTGGGGCCAAGCAACGTGCTGGCCTTGGGAAAGAAAACCCAGACCTCGAGGCCCAAGTCCCATTTTCCACTAATGAGACACCTCGGAATATTTGAAAGTTGGGGAAAAAAATCCCCAAACCTAAACCCAAACTTGTTGAGGCCTTTTGAGAAGCGAAGCTGGTGGGTGGAACTATTCCGGTTAATTAGAGGGTGTCGGGAAAGATTCAGCTAACTTACAGTTCCTTAGTCATTGTTTTTAAATATAGCAGTGCCTTAAATCCAAAGCTTAAATAGAGGGAGATAAATGTGGGGATTGTAGCATTTCTCAGCAGCAGGTTAAATTCAGGGGGCGTAGCGTAGCTGGGTGTAAAAATCCATTTATGCTCCGTTAAACTGCAGCCGAGAGTCCTTTTACTGCTCCAGTAAGGACCAGATTTTCTCCCAGACTGGAGTATATTGGTGCCTGTAATGATCAGTGTCTGTAAAGCATCCTGACCCCGGGTCGAAGAAGAAAATTTGCTTTAGTCAAGGATTAATCTCTACCAGGCACTTAAGGGGGGGTTAAAAAGGCGACTCTGCAGTTTGGTTGCTGATGCCACAGGAGCAGCCCAGAGAGCGACAGCTTTGAAGAGATCAACGCCAAATGCTGAGCATAAATTCAGGGCAACAGGGGAAAAACATGCAGCTGGAGATGTGTTCACAGTGTAACAACACCAACAATTTAAAAAATCAGGTTTACTGTCTCTAAGACTACAAACCCTCTCCCAACCTGTCCCATCTCCTCCTTTGCAGTTTTGTCCCTTTGCTCCTGTGAGCAATGGGGTTTGTGAATCGTGAAATCCTCATCGCAGCGACTCCGGTCATCGCTGTTGACTCCCAAAGAATATATTAAAAATGTGCCGGAAAAACAAAGCCCTTGTGCTGAAAGAGCTCGTTCTGTGCTGGAGTGTCTGGGGTTGGGCTTGCTTTTGTTTTGTGGGGGTTTTTTTGGGGGGGAGAGGGGAGGCTGTGGTTTGTTATTGTTTAAAGGGGAGGATAATTGCTGCCCTTTAGTTCCTGAGTATTCTTAAGAGGAGGGAGGGGGGTTCATCAGCAGGAATTCAGGTTTATTTGCTCATCACCGAAGGAAAAAAGGAGAGGGCATATATTTCCTGAACAAAAACCCCCAACCCCATTTCACCCAGATTATTCATGACCCCCCCACCCCTGCCAAGCATCTGCCCAGAGCTGGCTATTTCTGTTGCAGAAGCGCGTTCCTCTTGATTTTTAAAAGGCTAAAAACCTGCCGGTTCCCTTCGAACTAGCGGCCGACNGGTGAATAGAAGGGGGCACGGTGTGTCGGGGTGTTTCGTCACCCGGCGCCGGCAGCCGTCGAGCGCGGAGGTTGGCGTTAGAGCCGCCGGAGGAGGAAGCCAAAGCGAGCAGGGGGTGAGGGGGGAGAGAAGATGTCTCTCTCCAACAAGCAGCCGGCATCGCTCTCCGAATTCAGCCAGCTGTGCAAAAGCAAGACCCCGGAGAGCTTCTCGGAAACCTTCCGCTGCATGGAGTCCCCCAAAGACTTCGGGAAAACGGAATTCGAATGGCAGAGGACCGAAGGGAAGCTTAACGAGATTGGCTTGAACGTAAACTCAGGGGGACCCATGAAGGACGGGCTCGTTAAGAACGCCGGCTTCACGGATGAGGACAAGCTCTGCTTCTTTGAAGGAAAACTAGACAAAGAGCTAAAAATAGCCCAGAAAGACAAAAGGGAAATCGAGGTGCAAGGCAAAAAATACCAGGCGGCTGCAGGTCACCTTGAGAGCTGGTCTCTGATTTCCGATCCCTTTCCTTCTGCAGAAGGGAACTTGGCAAACCCTAAAACTACGGATTTTCAGGTGGGACAGGCAGGAGCTGAAAAACCTGGTGCCGGGCTGGGTAAAAATGAAGCCATCACCGACCAGGAGAAAGCAGCCGGAAAGGCTGGGATGGAGACCAAATGCCAGCCGGAGCCCACCCTGCCCAGTGTGGCCGTGTCTGAGAGCGACCCCAACAAATCCGGGAAGGAACCCGAAATCAGCGTCTGGAATCCCAATTTCCACCCTGTCCCGCCTCAAGGGAGCGTGAAAAAAGATGGAGCCCCCAGCTATTGTGTGATCGGGGTGGTTAATGACAACTACGTGCAGAGCGGATTCTCCGCGTCCTCTGTGGCGTCGAAGCCGGATCCCCCAACGACCACCGTGGAGCTCGCCCAGGACGACTCCAGAAGCGGTTATTTTAATGACGCCGCCGGGCTGGAGGAAGAAGAGAAGGAAGACAAGCTGGGCTGTGGGGAGGAGGGCGATTTCCTAAGCAGGGCTGCCCACCCCAGGAAGGCGATGAGGCGTGCCATGTCCGAGTGCTCCCACTTGTCGGTGCCCCTCGCCCTGAACCTGGCCGATAAATACCCTGAGCCGGCGCTTAGAGAAGACGTGGCTACTGGGCTGCTCTCTCCTAATAGCAGCCTGACCCAGTGCTCCAGCCCCACGGCCAGAAAGCCCAGCGCTCCCATGAAAAGGTCAATGACTGTGTCGGAAGAGCAAACATCTGGTTCCAGCTCAGGAGCAGAGCAGATCCGTGCGGGGCCGGTGGGGAAGGAGCATCACTCCCTCCCGGCAGAGGAACCGGCTGCCAAGAAGAGAGAGGATTGGAACGGCGGCGGCAACTCGGGCAAAAAAGAGCTGGGCAGCCCGAGCTTGTATCACAGCAAGCTGGAGCAAATCCCTGAAATCAGCAGCCAGGACAAAGAGAAGGAGGAGGCGGCGGCAGCGACTGAAGGGGAGAAGAGAAATGCCAGCGATGGAGCTGCCGGCTTCACTTCTCCCCACAGCAAATGCGCCGAGATGGAACGGGGCAAACCTGCCCCCCCAGAGAGCAAAGAAATGGAGGTCAGCGATGTGCAGAGCTCCCCGTCTCCCCAGCAAGGAGGTTTGCCACGTGATGGTACGTTGCTGATTTTTACCTCCCCGGGGGGAGCCAGCGGGAAGGAGCCTGGGGAGCACGGAGAGGTGACTTTCGGGGCTGGCAGCCGGAGGGTGGGAGGCTCCATGCACCTGGAAACACCGACACAGGTCAGGGTCCTGGTAGTTAGAACAAAAAGGATGTATTTTTAAATAGGTGAGAATGGAGGAAAAACGTTAAGATAATAATTACCTGGCTGGTTGGGGAGCATGTGTTGCAGCAGCAGCAGTGACCTGCGTGCTGGGGGTCCTAAACCTGAGAAATAGAATTGATAAATCCATGGGCTCCGCTGTGGCAATAGGTCTCCAGTCCCCTCTTCCAGCTCCCTGTTGTGAGCACAGGTACTCTGAGATGGATGGATGGAGGGATGGATGGATGGATGGATGGGTGTCTGATTTGCAAATAGCGTCGTTACAACGAGGGCGTTATCAAAGTTAAACCCCGTGTCAAAAATACCTGGGATTTGTGCTTTTCTGTGAGGCTTTTAGCACCTTTTGGTATTTCTCTCTGAGGCTGCTGGGGAGAGTAATAAGTGGGTTAAGCTCTTGGAACTGAGATTTCCAGCACTGAAATTCCAAGTGGAATTTTCCCCCCTTACTTTCTATAACCTCTTTTCCCCAAACCCCCCCGTTACAACAGAGCCTTCCCCGTCGCTGAGCGTCAATAGCTGCTTGTTCTATGGTGGAGTGGTTTGTTGTTGCCATCGTGCTGGGACGGATGAGGTCAGTCTTCCCGAATTTAAAAATCTGTGAAAAGAGTAGTTAATCTTTGTTCTCCCTCCTGGAACAACATCCATGTCCCTCTTGCCAGCTTCGGCCAGCAGGAAAACTGCTTTTTTTCCTGCAGATGTTGGGTGCAAGCGAAGGGGGGGGGAGGTCTGTGTGCTTTGTCTGTCACCCGGGTTAACGAGAGCTTTGCACGGGAGGAGGAAAGAAAATGTGTCAGGGGATAAAGACAAAAGCCTTGGGTGAGGATTTTTGCAGCCGATGGGTTTGGTAACCGCTGCTTTGCTGGATTCATATAAAACTTAGACTTCTAATACCCCAGTGAGAGAGGAGGGTAACGGGCAGGTGGGGGATGCTCCAGGTCGAGCTCCGAAAGGCTGAATTTGGGTTGAAAAGCCGAGCTCTCCACAGCAATGTGGGAAAGGCAGACTCTGAGCAGTGGTGGGCTGTGAGAACTGCAGCTTGAGAGTCCTCTCCTCCCGTTTGCGGTGTGTGAGTGACACCCAATGGTCAGTCGGTTGCCTCTCGTCACCCGTCCTTCCAGCTGTCACTTGCCACTTCCAACAGGATCGTGTTCTGCCTCTAATTCGAGTTTTACGTTTCATAGAATCATAGAACAGTTAGAGTCGGAAGGGACCTTAAAGATCATGGAGTTCCAGTGGGGACACAATGGGACATCTCCCACCAGCCCAGGTTGCTCAAAGCCCCATCCAACCTGGTCTTGAACCCCTTTCAGGGATGGGGCAGCCACAGCTTCTCTCTCCAACAAGTTCTCTGAGATCTGTAGAAGGTTTGGGCAACACAAACCTCCCTGCTCCCAGGTGCCAACAAGTCTTACCTTCTTCCCTTTCCACCATCTCAGTGTTACCTTGTTCCTTACAGTCTGCTTGGTGCACAGATTTTAGATAACTCTGGCAGCAGTGAGATGAAGTGGTGTCAGTTTTGGTGGCAGCACCTCAGGGGTTGCAGACATGGGTCCCTCCGGAGCCTGAACAGAACCGTCAAGTCTGTTCATGCAGGTGGGAGCCATCACTTCTCCTGTTGATGGTCACCAGAGCCGTGTGGTGAGGTCCTGGCTGTGAGATGTGGTTGGAGGGGACACCTGGAGATGGGCCTGGGTGGAAGAAGGAGCTGTGTGTTTACCTGCTCAATTTTGTACTTAGAATCATGAATGGTTTGGGTCGGAAGGGACCTCAAAGTCCATCCAGTCCCACTCCCCTGCCCTGGGCAGGGACACCTCCCACCAGCCCAGGTTGCTCCAAGCCCCCTCCAACCTGGCCTTGAACCCCTCCAGGGATGGGGCAGCCACAGCTTCTCTGGGCAACCTGGGCCAGGCTCTCACCACCCTCACACCAAAGAACTTCTTCCCCAGATCTCAGCTCCATCTCCCCTCTCTCAGTTTAAAACTGTGCTCAGACAGAAGGGTCGTCAGACTTCTTGATAACTTAAGCATGACATGGGTAAAAGTGATGTTGGCAAGGAATGTGGACCAGAAGAATTACTATATTTGTGCTACCTGCCATGTCCCAGAATTTTGGGATGGTGGGATTTGCTGGTCATTTGCAACGAGGCAATTTAGGGAGGGGGCTCGTATTTTGGACAAGCAGGAAACCAGGTTTGGGGGTTTCTGTCGAGCTGGAACGGCACGACCCTTTCAAAACACAGACCGGGGAGGATTTTTAAATCAGAAAAACCTCATGTAAAGGGGATTGACATGTTTTCCCCAGAGGGGCTGAGCATCACCTACGTAAAGGTCACTGAAAGATGTCAACGCTCAGAGTCTTCTGGTTGAGCTGCTCTTTGCAGATGCCTAATTCCTATTCCCATTTTTTTTTTTTAAAGTGTCTGACTTTAAAAAGTTGTGCTCTGACAGTCTTTATTTTAAAAGCTAGTTTATTAAAATGTATATTTAATACGATAGGGCTGAGCGTGGACTGATACAGGAATAACCGAGTTGGCAGCCGGCTCTGGGGCTCTCCTGGGCAAGGAAACAATAGAGTTTTAACTTGTTTTTTACTCTTTTATCCAAAATTAAGAACTGTTTTGGTTTGGGTTGGTTCAGTTTGGTTTGGTTTGTTGTGTTCAGTGTGCTGGTAAGAAAGAAACTCTGGGTTTATTCTCTCCTGGACAGAAAACCCAGCAGCGGACGCAATAAATTGCTTTCTTTGCTTTATGCATGTGTAATTTAGATTGAGTTTTTGGAATGAAAGAGAAAACAGAGAAAAATTCCTGGGATGTTTCCGAAACGCTTTCAAACTTCAATAAGCAGAGAGGCCTTAATCGTAAAAATAACTGGACCGAGCCAGTGATGTGGGCTGTGGGGATGGAACTGATTCTAAATCCCTCCTTTGCATTTTATTCTGTTAAATTACCCGTTCGTGTCCTTATCGACTTCTCCTGCATCAGGTTTGGCATCTCCTCACAGCTCCTTCCCATCCTGGGGTGTCCAGAACAGCCCATATCTCTGTTTTATCTCAGAGAAATATCTTTTTCCTTCTCGTTTTTTTTTAATTCCTCTGTTTTCCTGCCTCTCCCATCTCTTCATTCTGACCTTAGTTCAAGGTTAACGACTTTTATCACTTGCACCTTTTTTCATCTTAAAATTCTTGGAAAGAATTGGCCAACCTGATACTAATCATTGGAACGATGTCCCTGGAACTTCTGCCAGGAGCCCATTTCCTCCGTCCTGTCCAGGAGGTTTGGTCAGTTGGGGTGGGGTTTTTTTTTGGCTAAACCTCTACTAGTGTGTTGGCTTTGGGTTTTTTTAAGGTGACCTAGAATTGTCCATCAAGTATTTCTTTCTTGCAAGTAGTTGGGGTTTTAATTTCAGTCTAAAAACTGGCAAAAAAAAGGTGTTCCCTTTCAAATCTCTCGCCTATTTTAAGGTGTTTTGAGCAAGGAGGTCCTGGCTGCAGAGTAGTTCTGAGCTGAGCTGCTTCTGGCCCCGTATTTCACCAGCAACCGCTGCAGATTCTCCCCAGAACAAGCGTCACTGCGTTGGTTCCTGCCCTGAAGGACGGATTTGATTCCCCTTTCACGTTGTGTGGGAGCTGTTTGTGTGATTTATTGCACGTTTCTAATAAGGTACCGCTTAGAGAATCGGTGTCACTCCCCGTGCCTTCACCTTCTGCTTTTTCTCGCTTCCTTTGAATTTCTTGAAATATTTCCTGCTCTGAAACACCTGAAATTCCCAGCTCTTCTGGATCACCCTGGGCTGGGACCATCTCCCCTCTGTGAGTCAGCACCTCACAAAAATTGTCTTGGTTTTCTCACTCTTTATTTCTTTATAAATCCAGGAGCCAGGGGTGCTTCTGGAGCAGCTTCAGGGTCTCCCGCAGGGTTGGGGGATTTTTTGCAGCAGAACTCTACGGGGTTTAGATAAAAATAGAATCCTTGACTTCCAACATGAGTGAGTTGGGCTGCGATAGCCTATGGCCTCAGGTTTGCCCAGATTAAAGTTAATTACGGGCTTAGGAAGCACCACCTCTTAACGAACCGGTGGTACTTCTTCAAGCAGCGTTAGGGGTGGGGGCAGGGGCTGGCTAATGAGGCTCCTTGACAGATGAAATCATGCTTTTTAATGAGGAAGAAAAGGAAGGGATGATTGCGATTTAGGGTTTTATTCTGCAACTCTGCTCTGGTGAGACCTCACCTGGAGTGCTGTGTGCAGGTCTGGAGCCCTCAAGGTAGGAAGGACATGGACCTGATGGAGCGGGTCCAGAGGAGGGCCAGGAAAATGCTCAGGGGGTTGGAGCACCTTCGCTACGGGGACAGGCTGAGGGAGCTGGGGTTGTTCAGCCTGGAGAAGAGGAGGCTCCAGGGAGATCTTATAGCAGCCTTCCAGCTACAGGAAGGTCTGTTTCCAAAGGCCTGCAGTAACAGGACAAGGGGCAATGGCTTCAAGCTGGAGAAGAGCAGCTTTAGAGTGGCCATTAGGAATAGGTTCTTTACTCTGAGGGTGGTGGAGCACTGGGACAGGTTGCCCAGGGAGGTGGTTGAGGCCCCTTCCCTGGAGATATTCCAGGGGAGGCTCCAGGAGGCCTTGGGTCAACCTGGTCTGGTTGGGGGTGTCCCTGCTGACTGTGGGGAGGTGGGACCAGATGACCCCAGAGGTCTCTTCCAGCCCAGACCATTCTATGATTTCCCTTCCTGGGTAAAAAAAAAATAAATAGAGTCTTAAAACTCAGCCAGGGTTGGCAAGATGCAGGCAAAGAGCAGGTCTGTTATTCCTCGAGTCTTGGTACAAGTTGATGGAGTTGCATTTGGTGCCAAATAAAATGCTTGGCTATTCTGTATTTGGGCCAAGCAGGAGACGCTTTATTTAGTCTTTTCTGGAGAGGAGAAAGCAGGTAAAGGTGGTGTTTCTGCTTAAATTCAGATTTGTCGTAAGAGCTTTAAACAAAAAGGCTTTATTTGATGGTGGGTTTCGAGACGAAGCAGCTCCTTCTGGATGGTGGTGGCTGGAGGAGGAAGAGCTCGTGCTTCTCCACAGCCCTTTCTGGCAAAAGCCATATTTAACGTGGTCCGGTTTTGTGTCTGAGGTTGTTTACAGTGAAGAGGGAGAGTAGAGATGGTCATTGCTGTGTCGCTTAATCTATTTCTCTTAATGGCTTTTGAGCTGATGACTCTAATCCCTGGGAGAATTATGGAGCTGGTTTCATTGAATGATGGTTTAGTTCAGCTTATCCTGCGGAATCTCCCTCGCCGGGGACATGCCAGACGAGCGCCCGGCCTCGTTGGTGAGGGAAGAGGAAAGGAAAAAAAAGGAAAACAAGCCACAACATTTGTTAAAAATCGTATTAATTACCCTTATCCTCTATCGTCACTTCAGCTTTTGCTCACTCTGGTAGCAGAAAATAGAATTACTTGCTTTTGGCCTATTGAGGTGAGCCCAAAATGTGGTACACCAGGGTCTTCATCTGCTGCTTTTGAGGTGGAAAGGGAATTTTTGGGAATTCTTGCTCCTGAATAAGTCCCCACATGGTATTTGAGAACTACACACACACAGGCTTTTATTCTGAGCTCCAGGATTTGTAAAACAATGCGGTGATGGGGTTTAACTTTAAAAAATACTCATGGGTATGTTTCTATAAGGACGTTTTTCCTAATTTTACTTCTTCAAGGAAGGAAACGCCATCAGTGAAGCCTTTGGGATTTAGTGCCTGTGTTCTTCTTGCTTTCACGAGGGCTGTTACAGCCAAACTGATGGAAAAGGGGCCTGAAAGGCTGAAGATCTGTGGTTTTTTCTCCTCTTGGGTCCCAGCTCAGCTCTAACCCTCGTGGGTTTGTTTCTGTCCTTGCAGAGGAGGAGCAGTCCTGTCGTAAGGATTTTATAGGACATAGATGTCCTAAGGATGCTCTTGTGGGACTTTCCCTCAGCTCATGGAGTTGTAGAAATTCAGAAAGGAAGAGAAAAGGAAGGAGAAAAAATTACACCAATTTATCAATTCATTAGGAACTTGATTCCTGAACACAGTGTGTAACTGTGTGTTGTTGTGCTTCAAAAAAAAATTAGAATTAGGAGTAAATAAAGGCATCGTATTAGAGACGTTCATCTGGGGAACGGCCAAATAAACTACGACTCTTGAGCATTGGAGAGAGAGGGCTTGGGGAGGGAGATGGTTATGATCAGAGTCCACAAAACCATGAATGACGTGAAAGTGGTGAAGGAGAGAAGACTCTTCTGTTTTTCCAATAAGGGAATATGGGTCATCAAAGGAAAATAGCAGCAGCCGATCAGAGCGAATGGTGCTTGTGAGCAATTTACAGTGAAGCCATAAAACTACTTGTCTTGGTCCTGAATGATCCTGAAAAGCTGAGCAGTGCAGCAAATGCTAATTAAGAGGTGAAACTATATGTAGTTTTTAATAATTGGGACTTGGCTTCAAGACAATGTATGATTAAATGTGGACATCCTCCACTCCGTGACTGGAACGGAGTCACTTAGGCTGGAACAGAGCTCTGGGCGTCTCCAGTTCAACCCCCAACCCAAAATCCTACATGTAAGTAGGTGAGGTTGCTCCAGGGCCATACGTGTCCCTTGCAGGCCTGAATGTCTCCAAGGATGGAGATCTCACAACCTCTTTGGGCTTCTTCTGGTGTGTGAGCTCCCTCAGATAGGAACTTTTTCCTTATGTTTGGGAGTTACACCAGCCATGGGTGTGAGCAACCTGGTGTTCTGGGACCTCTGCTCTGAGGGATGGCTTGGGCTGGTGACCTCCAAGGTCCCTTCCAACCTTTCATTGCTCCGTGGTCATGCGTTGCTTGGCCACGTTGGTTTATCCACGTGGGCAGATTGCTGGGTTCTCACCACAACCCCGTGCATTGGCAATCATTTCGATTACTGACTTTAAGGTTAAAACCATGAAGCTTTGTCTTCACTATGTCACCCGTCCCCAAATCCCCGCCCCCCGGGCTGTGGACTTGGTAAAATTTCCCTCACAGAATTTAAAATTGGGTCGGTGGAGGTAGAATTATAAATTTCCTCTTTTTTTTTTTTTTATGTCTTGTCCTGCTGGTAAAAGACAAATCATTATCCATAATGTTTAGGGTCTCTAGGAAGAGAATTGTCTTCTTGTGTAATCGGGAGCTGAAGCTTATATTGTTGAGTGTTGGTTTGGCACACATCTCATCTATTTTTTTTACTATTTATTCCGAAAAATCACCACTTTTTAGTTGCTGGAAGCCTTGTGTTCCCTGTGACTTCAGTTTTTATCTGAGCACCCTGGGCTCTTGTTTGTGGGTGCTTCCTCCAGCAGCAGCAAATACTCTGCTTTCTGGTGACAAATACCCGCTTTCTGGTGACAAACGGGCCTGTTTTGTCTAAAATCACCCAGAGACAGACAGGAACCACCATAGATAGGAATGTGGGTGTGAGATGCTCAGGACCAGGAATCCCAAGGGGTTGGTGTCGCTGATAAAGGGAGACACAAAGCCCCACGTCTGGGTTCGCTCTTTTGGAAATGACACCTTTAAAAACCGCAGCCAAAGTTCTGGGGTTTGTGGGTTTAGTTTGTTTTCTCTGGGGCACTTAGATGGGAGTTGTGTTTCAGAGTGGTTTGGATGTGGTGTTGGGGGATCTGGTGTAGGGGAGAACTCTGGAGAGTGGGGCTGATGGTTGGACTCGATGATCCCAAGGGTCTCTTCCAACCTGAACGATTCTATAAATTATTCCTTCCAGTGTCGCTTTTAGACATTATGGAGCAGAGAAGCCTTGTGGTATTGTGAAATTAAAAATAAAAAAAAAAAAGAAAAGATTGATTTCTGTTTGATTTCCACCATTCACAACATTTTTAAGGAGTAAGGAATGGTCAAGGTGTGTGTGTGGGGGGGTGAGGATGGAGGTACCAAACAGCGCAGGGAGAAAACACCCATCGCAGGGCTGTGCCTTTGAGTTTATTGGGTGGAAGAGGCCAGCTCTGGAATGTCCTTCCCGCTCTCCTTCAAAAAACCCCTGTCCCCACTTTTTTGCTTCCCCCCCCCCAGAGTAATTCCATTCCGGTGCTGACTCAGCGGAGCTGGATTTTCTCCCAAGCAGGGCCCCCCCGCCCCGCTACAGCCCCCAGCAAAATGGCTTTGAAATAACATTCAGAGGTTTTGCTGCCGTGCTTGGGGGAACGAGCAAACTGGAAAAAGTCTCTTAAATAATTCTTGCAGCCTAATGAACAAATTTGATTAAGGTTTGGCAGCTTTGCCTAATGTTCCCCATAACTAGGGAATGTTCCCAGGCAGTTCCCTGCTCTGGGTGGCAGAGGGTGCCCCTGTAATTAAAGGAGGAATGAAAGCAAAGGGTTGTTACACAAATGAAGGGGGCACCAAACAAAACTCTCCTTCTCTAATCCCTGAGGGTTGTGGACCCTGCTGTTCCAGAGCCTGGGAGGGATGGAACCTTCATTATGGTTCCTTACCCAGCTCTCCTGGGTTTGTTGTCATCATCATCATCATTATTATTGTTATTGTTAATATTATTCTTATTTATAGGAGCAGGTTGCTGAACCTGTCTCTGTGCTGTCCTGCAGCATGGCTACGTTTCTGGTTTACATTTAATAAAAAAATAATAAAAAATCCAATTGGCTTTGTAGAACCTTAGTCAGGTCATTTTGTGCGTTGGCGATACCCACTCACATTCCTTGCAGAGCAGCCCCGACCCGATTGGATGAAATACCATGAAAGAACGTGAAATTCGTGTTGTCATTGGCCCAGAAGAGGGGAAAGGGCTGGAGTTTAAATCCCGAAACTTGGGAAGTTGAGGTTTTTTGGAGCATTAGGCTCCCTGAGGAGAGGAATTGACTGTTGCTGTGCGGACACTGGGGCACCGTCATCAAACCAGAGGTTTTGTGTTGCTGCTGAATTAGCTGAAATAGTGACAGGGAGTACGGGAAAGGTGCCCAGGGAGAGGCCAAGAGGGAACGGGCACAAAGTGGGCCATGGGAAGTTCCATCTCAAGCTGAGGAGGAACTTGTTTGCTGTGAGGGGGGCAGAGCCCTGGCAGAGGCTGCCCAGAGAGGTGGTGGAGTCTCCTTCTCTGGAGACATTCCAACCCCACCTGGACACCTTCCTGTGGGACCTGCTGTGGCAGGGGGTTGGAGGAGATGATCTCCAGAGGTCCCTTCCAGCCCCAGAGCATTCTGGGATTCTGTGAAAACACCCTTTCTTACTGTTGGAATGGTTATGCTGGTGCCTGGTAGGCCCATTGTGTGTGCTGCAGCATTAAAATCTGTTGCCTTGTTTGACAAAGAAGCCTCCAACAGCGATAATGCTTTATTTTAATCCCCAGATGAGCATGGAGAACGATGCCTTGGTGATGGGTTGCTTGCACCGTATCCTTCATCCAATTCCAGTGCCTCAGGAAATGTGGCCAGCTCATGGCAGCGCCGTTGTACAGCAGCGATGCTGAGAATTACTGGTTTTAAAAGCTATTTATAGGGAAATGGCCTCTGGTGTGTCTCACGGTGCAGAGCAGCATAGCTGTTCTGCTGCAGGATTCATAAGATCTAGGGAGGGTCGAGATGATCCCCAACGACAGTTCCTGCTCTAACATGAGTTGGGATGATCCCCACTGATGGGGTCCACACTTAACAAGGATCAAGATGATCCCCAAGAATGGTTTCCACACTTAACAAGGGTCAGGATGATCCGCAACGATGGTTTCCACATTGACAAGGGTTGGGATGATCCCCAACGATGGTTCTCACACTAACAAGGATCACGATGATCCCCAACGATGGTTCCCACACTTAGCAAGGGTTGGGATGATCCCCACATGTTAGAATGAGATTTCCATCTTCTTTTCCTTCCCATTGGAGAGCTTGTAAACTTCAGGATAAGTCAGAGCATAAAACCTGGAAGAGGTCAGAACTCCACCGTTAACGTTCCAACACTTTATTTTAATTACTCGAAAGACAGCAAGGTTTGCTCTTTAATTAAACCAGGGGTTTCCTCCATCAGCCATCTTGTCTTTTCCTGCTGGAATAACGTGAGGGTTGGAAGCTAATGATATACAGGGAAAATCTTTCTTCCTGTAGGTATTCTGGTTTGGGGGAAATTTTCCAGAAACAGCCAATCTCTAACTGTCTTGGTTCTGTCTTGTCCTCTACTGTGTTTAATAACAGTAAACTAAAATATATTATATATATCTTATCTACATATATGTGTATGTAGATATGTAATAGAGATATATAAAAAAACCCACAAAACAAACAAAAAAAACCCCAACCCAACCTGAAACTTGAAAAGTCTCCCTTCCTTTTATTTTTTTCCCCAGGAAAAGCAGAAGAGACCAAGCCAGTGGAAGCTGTGGCAGGGAACGATATCACAGCACCGCCCAACAAAGAGCTTCCTCCCAGCCCCGAGAAGAAGACAAAGGTAGGTGCTGTTGGTGTTGTTTCACGTTCCGGCCTCTTCACTTCTGCATTTTATTTCTTTCTTTCTCTTTTTTTTT
>VXBJ01001003.1:64744-83886 GCA_013400055.1 Nycticryphes semicollaris
TTTTTCCAATTTGACAGCTTTTCTGCTTCTTAAGCTTTGGCCACACAAGTTCTGTTTTCTGAGCTGCCATTTGTGAGCCGTTTTCACTGAAATAAAGAATTGCGGTTGTCGGAGTTGCCACCAAACAGCTCGGCCTGTCGCAGGGTCGACTGGAAGTGGAGTTAATAAATGGGGGGTGAACAGCTTTATTTAAATGAATGTCCTTTTTGGTGCTGGTGGTGTAGGGGTAGTAAACGTGTGTGGTGACACTTGTGCTGCACTGATGCTCTCCTCACCCTTTACAGCACGTTAATTAGCATTCCCATTAGCATTCAGAGGTAATGGGAGCTGATACTCTCTTATTTTAGGGTTGTTTCTGAAACACAAGAGGTGCCCGCTTTTAGAGTTTGCAGCGTTTGGCAAAATCCCACCCCAAGTTCTCGGGGCAGTGGCCAGGGCTGGGGGTTCGTGGTCCCACTGGCAGGCGGTGGCCGTGTGGCCACGAGAGGGGATCCCAGGGGGGATTCAGAGCTCGCGCTCCGCTGCGTGCGTGGGGTTGGAGAGCCATGTCCCTGTGCACGGGACGGGATGCCAGGAACACCCCATCACTAATCCCAGCTTTACCAGCCCTTCCTTCTGCTGCCTTCCACACGGCTGGAATCAACCCTCTTCGCTTGGAATCGAACGGCAAAACCCCCCCTGGGCTCCAAGAGCAGCTTCACCTCCTGCTGCTTCGCTTTGGTCTTTTTATTAGGCTCAGAAAACAGAAAGCTAATTATTTCCTTTCCCTTTCATTTGAAATACCATCTTTCCGTTCTTGCAGCTCGATGGTTTGGTTTACGTTGCGCTGTTATTTTTGGTTGTTGTTATTTTGTTTGTTTGCTTGGTTTGGTTTGGTTTTATGCCGGATTTTGCTTCTTTTGAAAAACCCTAAAGCCTGCCGCCTCCACACCCTCGACAAAACCTGCCGCGACGAAAGCCAGGCCGTTGTCGGCCCCCAGCCCCAAGCGGCCACTCTCTGCCGCCGCTGGCCCAAACAAAAAACCCACCAGCCCTACGGCAGGTCCTCCTACGGCCACCGCCGCCAAACGCCCGGCCACCAGCAGTACCCGTCCCTCCTCCTTAGCTCCAAAAGAGACAAAACCAAAGGTAAGAAACACTTTGCTTTCGTGTGGGAGCTCCCAGAACTGATTTATCTCTTCATTTACCAGCTGCCTTACCCACCGGTCAAATTCCGGTGCTAATCACGGGAGGGTGAGATCAGGAATGGGGTTGGCTGTTACAGACTGCACAGTTATTAATGCTGGCTTCCATTAACACAGTAATTAACCCACACCCCAAGTGTTCAAGTGCGTCGTCACAGAGGAGAGAATTAAACTTGACGGTATTAGCACCGTTGTCCTGGTGAGCTCTCAGGGGGACACAGTTCACAAGAGAATTTTTTCTTTTTTTCCATTACTAAGGGGTTTTTTTAAGTGTAATTGCTCTACAAAAGTAGGAAAGCTCTTAAAAGCAGAGAAGACCATGGGAAAACTGAATGGAGAGCTCAGATATTGATAGTGAGGAGGGAAAAAATCACAGTTTTGAGCACTTCTGTGTTCCCTCCTGATTGTTTGGCCGTTACAAAAAGCCTAAGGAAGAGACCTGGTCATAGAGGTACGTGCTCAGGAGACAGTGGAGGTTTGTGATGCTCCAACAAGAGAACTGTGGGCAGTTCTTAGTGTTGCGTCTTTGAGCTAAATTGCAGCATCCCCATGAAATGCTAACAGTGGGAGACACCCCATGGATTTTCCCTTCCTTCTGCAGAATAAGGTTTCAAATTTGAAAAAGAAGCATTTCTACTACAGGCTTAAGCTTAATTAACTGCGTTCGAGTGTCTTTGAAAGCTAATTAGATAAAAATAACAGAGTACGAAACGCAGGCCTAAATCTGTGCTCTGAAGAGCTGGTGTCTGCAAAAGTGTCCTCTAAGATCAACTCACAGAATCCCAGAATGCTCTGGGGCTGGAAGGGACCTCTGGAGATCATCTCCTCCAACCCCCTGCCACAGCAGGTCCCACAGGAAGGTGTCCAGGTGGGGTTGGAATGTCTCCAGAGAAGGAGACTCCACCACCTCTCTGGGCAGCCTCTGCCAGGGCTCTGCCACCCTCACAGCAAACAAGTTCCTCCTCAGCTTGAGATGGAACTTCCCATGGGCCACTTTGTGCCCGTTCCCTCTTGGCCTCTCCCTGGGCACCACTGGAAAAAGACTGGCCCCATCCTCCTGACACCCACCCTGGAAGGATTTAGAGCCCTTGATCACATCCCCCCTCAGCCTTCTCTTCTCCACACTCAAAAGCCCCAACTCCCTCAGCCTTTCCTCACCACAGAGATGCTCCAGGCCCCTCAGCATCTTGGTGGTTCCCAGGATGCCATTGGCCTTCTTGGCCACCAGGGCCCGTTGCTGCCTCCTGGGCATCCCGTTGGCCACCAGGACTCCCAGGTCTTGTTCCTCAGAGCTGCTCTCCAGCAGGTCCCCCCCAACCTGTCCTGGTGCAGGGGGTGATTCCTCCCCAGGGGCAGGACCCTACACTTGCCCTTGTTGAACTTCATCAGGTTCCTCTCTGCCCAGCTCTCCAGCCTGCCCAGGTCTCTCCAGATGGTGGCACAGCCTTCTGGGGTGACAGCCACCCCTTCCATCACTGGTGCCTGGCTTATGTGCTTAAGAATTTAAACAATTTCAACCTGTTTCAGGCTTCTCTTGTAGGCAAACACTTTGCAGACACTCTGCAGTGAGATACTTGGCTCTAACGTCATCTGGTCGTTTGCAGGTTCCAGATGGGAAGGCTGTGGAGAAGAAAACCTCGCCTTCAAAGCCTCCATCATCGGCCGCTTCCAGAACCACTGCCAGGATCAGCCCTGCTCCTCCTCGGACAACGGCGGCGGCGCCGGTTACCACTGCTGCTGCGAAAACCACTGCTGCTTCTCCTCCCAAGAGGCCAACCTGTGAGTATTATATTATTATATTATATTATTCTCTTATTTTTCTGCAGGAGTTCTCTCCAACCAGCAGCGGGTTCCTCTTTGAGTAGCGCCATTGGGTCACAATGGAATTCTCACGTCTTCCATTGCGTTCCCCCTGTCCAGGTCATCCTGTGGCCCCATCAGTTTATTAAAATTAGTCTCCTGGTTAACAAGCTTGCAATCTTTGGGTTCAAAACAAGGGGAAAAAAAACCTAAAACCTTGAAAAGTAGCCATTTCTGAGACGGCACAGCTGCTGATAACCAGTATTTCTGCAAGGGGGAAACTGGCCCTACCTGACTTAGCTTTAGGGGTAGCTGAAATACCAACTTTTTTAATACAGCACAAGAAAAGATCCTGAGCCCAAGGTCAGGCCTTTTGCTCTCCAGGGCTTCCTCTTCTAAAAAAAAAACCAATAAATCTGAATGACTGACCTCAGCTCTGCCCGACTCAGGGTTAATATAATTACTGAACAAGCTGGATTTAAGAAAAAGGAAAGTATTGCCTCTGCATTTTGCCTTAGTAACAGAATAAACACCAAAACCAATGTAAAACTTGGGAGAAGTGAATCCCAGAGAAGGACTTGAAGCCCTCAAAGTCCTGCAGCTGTAACACAGGGGAGGCTAAACACAAGTGGAGGTTTTTTATCAGCGCAGGAAGAATTTGGAGCTGAAATCACGTCAGTTTCATTGGAAAACTACATCCCAGTCCTGCTTTTGCCAAAGAGGGAGCTTCCTGTGAGTTAAACACAGGCAGCAGGAAGGACGAGCAACGTATTAGCACCTTGAAAGCTGAGGTTTTGCTCGTTTTATTGGAGCTCAGGAGACTTTACATCAGATAAAAGTACGGCTAAATGTTCTCAAGTCTTCAAATGACTGGACCTCACTGGCAAAATTTGCCAAGAAACCTGTAAAACTAATGATACCTGTTGTTTGTTTTGTTGCACGAGCCCCAGAAGCATGAATTCGTATCCCATCTTTCCCAAAAGGATAGCGATGTTTTTAACTAAATTGAAATGTATCAGGCTGGATGTGTGTTCCGTACTTTCCGCTCGAGGGGAAAATGCAATTAATCAAGTGTAGAGGAAGCGTTGGGCTTTTCCAAGAGCCACGTATCTCAACTGATCCTGGGGACATCCTTGTAAAATCCACTTTGTGTGGTCTTTTATGCAAACCTCAGCCCAGAATGTTTCGTGCCTTTTAATGAGTTCCGTTTAATTTCGCCTTCCGAAAACTGAGACACAGACAAAGAAGTGTTTTCTGATGACATTTGAAAGGAGACGGAGTCAACCATGCGGAGATGCGGGAAGGTTGTTCCAAGTGGCAAGATGTACAGAGGAAGAGGCTGTAGCACCCAGCAAAGGCGGTGGGATGTTGCCAAAGCACAGGGAGAACTGGGTGGGTGGGATGAGGTCAGCTGGAGAAACTCCCAGTGGAGATGAAGTGTGGATCTGGAAATGCTCAGAGGAGTCATGGATGGTGAAGGAAGGGAATGATTGAATCACAGAATGGTTTGGGTTGGAAGGGACCTCAAAGCCTATCCCTGCCCTGGGCAGGGACACCTCCCACCAGCCCAGGTGGCTCCAAGCCCCCTCCAACCTGGCCTTGAACCCCTCCAGGGATGGGGCAGCCACAGCTTCTCTGGGCAACCTGGGCCAGGCTCTCACCACCCTCACCCCAAACAAGTTCTTCCCCACATCTCAGCTCCATCTCCCCTCTTTCAGTGTCAAACCCTTCCCGCTTGTCCTAGGGCTCCCCTCCCTCATCCAGAGTCCCTCCCCATCTCTCCTGGAGCCCCTTGAGGGACTGGAAGGGGCTCCAAGGTCTCCTTGGAGCCTTCTCTTCTCCAGGCTGAACCCCCCAACTCTCTCAGCCTGTCCTCCCAGCAAAGGGGCTCCAGCCCTCCCAGCATCTCTGAGGCCTCCTCTGGCCCCGCTCCAACAGCTCCACGTCCATCCTGTGCTGTTGTCCTGGTTTGGCAGAGGAGAAATTGAGGGTGGGATGGATGATGAAGAGTGTGGTGGGACATGAAGGAGAAGCTCAACCAGCCAAACACTAATGATTCGCTTTAGGGTGAGCATGTGCAGCTTCATCTAGGTTCCTAGGTGAAGGTGGTGGAGACCTGGAGCTCTTCTGATCAATATTTAGTTTCTTGTTGCATAGTGTGGAGCCAGGTAATAAGTTCCTGCCTAAAGAATTCCTTTCAGCATCTGCTCTTGCTTTCCAAGTGTCCAAGGACAGACACTCGCTTCCTTGTGGTTTGCTCAACGTTTAGTCATTCTCGTTGTTTAAAAATGTGCATTTAGTGGCTTGTTTAGAAATTACTCAGGATTTTTTCCAGGGGTTAAATGTCAGCCACTTCTCCAGTGAGAGCCATGGGTTATGTGACACTTGCTTTATTTTATTTATTTTATTGTTTTTTAGACTGGAGTGGGTGTGTGTAATTATTTTTCTGCTCCCTGAGAAAATGCCTCTTCTGTTTGTACAAGACCACCTCTCCGTCTGTCAGATCAGAAGAAGGTCTGACAGCCTTTGACTGCCTTTAGAGACCCTTCTCCCAGTGGCTTTCTCATTCTCCAGGTTTTCAGTGTCACGTGCTAATCATGTGGAGCAGCCCCAGCATTCGGCTCCCCGCTGACACCACTAGAAATAACTTCTCTTTATATGTTCCACCAACATATTAGTCCTCTTGCCTTTCTGCAAACCTGAATCTGCTCTTTCTGTACTGTTTTCCCAATGAAAGTTGTGGTTTCAGGGGGTGAGATCAGGTTGGTTTGACAGGACCTTTTTTTTGAAGTGTTTGGTGTTGATTATTTATCTGGCCTTTAGGCACTATTAAATTATCCAAAGGCCTTTCATCTCGTTGGGTGGTGTCTGATCCGGGGGGGTTAACTGAAGGCTTTTAGCAAAGTCTGGGTGGAAGGATCCAGATTGACTTGCCCTGTAGTTATCTCCCCTTTTCCTTGCTCTATTCTCTCTCTGAATCCCATGAAGTACCCCACCAGCTACTTGAGTTTATAAATCTGAGACTGTTAATGGAAATTGAAGATTAGAAGGTGGGTTTTTCATAATTTCTAACTTAGTTTTTTTTCACTTATTGTTTGTTTTTAATGATGCCTTCCTTTGGCTATTGAAATGAAGTGGATTTTAGCCAAAGCTGGTCATCCCCCGTACCAAAAAGTGACAATTGCATTATCAAAGAGCTCCCTAAAATAAGGATGTTTTTATATTTCTCAGTGCATGACTTTTGCCTTGATAGATGGTGTCTGTGGTTTTTCTTCTGCTTTGAGAAATCCAGATGTGTTCTAGACTGTCCTCTCTGTGGAGCCTAATCAGGTCATCCCTGGTGTTTGCCCGAAGGTGTAGTTCAATTTAGGGATTAATTTTTGGTTTTATACAATTATAGTAGGGACCAAAATGGGCACAATAACTCCTGTGCAAGAAAGTTTGCTTTGGTTAGAACTGACCTAGTGCTAAAGCCAAGGTTATAGATGGACAAATGTGGGTTTGCTACCACACCCCAGGTGTTGCATCGCTGAATTGACCCTTTTGCTGGGAAACATGAGTATTTTTTTTGTTCATTGTAATGAGGAGGATCTCACCCGGGAGTTCAAACAGAGACATTAATTCTTGAGATGCTTTATTTCCAGCAGTGTGGTAGAAATGGGGACTGTGGGTCAAGAGGACCCATCAGGATGCGCAGAGCCGTGGAGAACCCCTGAGCTCCAGGGGAAATCCACTCTGGGACTCCAGATGTCTCAGCTGAGATGCTCATCTGTGTCTTTTGTCTTGGGCAGCCATCAAGACTGACACGAAGCCTGCGGATGTGAAGAAGACCTCTGTGAAGTCACCCTCAGGTAACTTTGTTCACTTCCCATCTACATCAAACCCTCCTTGTTCAGGGATGGGTTTATTGTGAAGACATGATTAGGTGTAAATGGCATCTGACCCGTCTTTCCCCCCCACCACCACCTCTTTTCCCTTCCATTATCCCCATGATAATTGTAGCAGACCTGAGCCGCCCTAAGAGTGGAAATGCAGTAAAAAGTAGTGCCACCACCGCTTCTACCACCGCTTCCAGCACATCTACTGTACCCGGAGCAGCCACCAGTCGGCCCAAACCCAAAACTGCCCCAACCAAACCCACCACAACCTCAACTGCCACAGCAGATGCTAAAAAGACAACTACTAAGGCTCCGACTAAACCCAGCACCGTCTCCAAACCACCTCGCCCGACCAGCGGCGTTTCTGCTCCTGACCTGAAAAACGTACGTTCCAAAATCGGATCAACAGATAACATTAAACACCAGCCAGGTGGGGGAAAGGTGAGTTGTTTTCTTCAAACCTCGGTAACGATACGCGCTTTAGACCGGTAGCTCTTAAGCGTTAGGGGTGCTCTTTGCTCATTGTGGTGGCTGTCTCCTCACTGCTCCTCTCGTTTACGCTCCGCAGAGCTCCTCTTTGGGTTCTGGGTTTACGCACGGGGCATTAACAAGGCAGTGATTGATAGTTATGGACAGAAGGAATCCACCTTAAGAGCCTTCCCGGGGTTTCCTGGTGTATGAACAGGACTTCAAAGCTCTTGTGGTTCTAGTTTTCTGTCGTACGTCCCGATGTAGAAACGTACTGAAAGCTCAAACCCTTGTCTATATCCCAAAACTTTGCCTTTGAAAAGGGGTTGGGTCTGCTGAATGGTGCAGAAGGTGGAATAATGTGCTGATGAGGCAGGAAATCTGTGAGTCCCACAGCACCTTTCCCAGTTCTAGGAACAGGGAATTCCATTTAACTTCTCGGGCCGAAAGCTGAAAGGAAAATACACTGCTTTTTTGGGTAATGTCTGGTGGCCACGAGGAAGAGGGTGATGGAATGAGCTGTAGGGGAAAACGTGTACATCGATGTAACTTGAGGCTCTCAATCAATAATGGTCTTGAATTACACTTTCACTGGGAATTTCTCCCGTGGAAATGGTAAAGGTTTAGGGGCAGAGCTCTAGCCCTCATCCAAGGGTCTAAATAATTTATTATGCAGAGTGTAGGGTTTCTCAGTTTTGTACAGTGCCATAGCACAGTCCTTGGAGCTTAGAGGCTGGAAGGAGGAAAACTTCCCTTCCCCAACCCAAGTCTGTGGAAAAACAGAGGGAAGTGGGGCTGGGGGGGGCTGCTTCCATGCACAGAAGTTCCAAAAGTCTTCTGCCAACTGGTCAAAAAGGACACATGGGATTGTTCCGTGATTTTAAACTCTGCCAGGGGTCTGAGGGTGGCAGAGCTTTGGACCTTCCAGGGTCGTTGTGTCAGTTCAAGTGAATTTATTTTTACATTTAATTGTACTCTCCATTACTATTTTTGCTAGAACCCTTAAATCCTAACAATTGTACTTTCAAGAATATTGTCCTTTTCGTAGTCTTATTTATGCTGTATGAGAATGCTTTAGGAGTCCTGGGGTATTTTTGTTCACCATTCTGCTGCTGGTAGGTTACTGAAATATGGGATTTATGCTGACACCACACCCCCCCCTAAAAAAAAATGCAAGTTCTGCTGTGCTTACCTGGATCTAGATTGGCAGAAAATGACAATTCTCAAGGAGCTGCTGATTACTTTTTTTTTTTTTCCTGAAAACCTGTAAATTTTACATTGTGTTTTCTGCTTTGCTGCATTAGGTAGGTCCACCTGCCTTGGATTTGTTAAAAATTAAACCAGGTGCTGATCTCAAAGCCTGGGTCAGAACAGTGTGGGGGGGAGAATCAGCAGTGGAAACACAGTGTGTCCAGCAGAGGAAAGCAAAGAAAACCTCCCCGGGGGATGCATTTGCCTCTGGGAGGTGCCGGGGATGGGTCAGCGCTGCCGTGGGGTTACTTAAAAGACCAAAATACAATGTACTGGGGTCACTCAGAGACCCTCCAGCCTCACTGCTTAGGGAAACGATGAGCTGCCCCCATGAAGGGGAACTTCTTGAGGAAATGGAGAACTTAATTCTTACTTTCTGAGCCCAGGGGACTATGATTTTTTTTTATCCTGTGCCCGGTGTTGCTTCCCCTCCACCCCCCTGGGTTTTATCACTCCTGATTATATTTTGCCGGAGGGTTACAGCACGTGGGAAGTTCTCTGGGGTTGTCAGCTCTGCTGAGTTTCTCTGGGTGGCTTCTCTTCCCACACTCTCCTGCCCACATATATTTTTTTAATATTTTTTTTTCCGCTTTTGCTGGTTGAAATCATCCGTTTGTCTCCATCTAGGGGAGAATAGAGAAAAAGCCAGAATCAACCTCTGCTGCACGAAAGCCTGAACCCAATGCGGTCTCTAAAATGGCTACTACTAAAACAACCGTATCAAAAGAGGGTGCCCCCAAACAGCCCAATGGGAAAGTGAGTTTATTTCAGACTTTTCTCGGTGGGAGATGGAGGAAAAAACATTTCCATTTTGAGTCACTTTCCCTTCTCTTCAGCTCTTCTGCTCTCTCCTCTCGGTGTCACTGTTCCTTGCACAGACACTTCTCCGGTTCTTTCTCGTGAAGCCTTGAGATGTTCTCGGTTGGACACCGTCGGAGATCGCCATCGTAGGGATCTTTTCCCACGCCTGCTGTAAACGTAGATCTTTTCAGAGCCCTCCACTTTTGGGGTTGTTGGGCTGAAACTCACTTTGGGGTTGATAGGCTGAACTTGGAGTCCCTCAAGAGCAGTCCTTCCTACACAGCCCTGGTCTGTAACTGGGAAGAGAGAGCTTTCCTTCACCTCTGCTGGTTTTAAGACTGCAGAACATTAAGGACTTTATATTTTTTCCTGTGATATTCCCCGACCCAGTTGTAGCCAGACTCTCTAATTCCAGGCATTAGGTCCCTGTTTGAGGGGTTCCTCCCAACCTGTTGTGACCTGGTGTTTCAGCACGAGGGGATGGAGAGTGAGGCAGGGTTTTAATTTGGCTATCGTTAATGATGGGGTTGGTACCTCTAGAGTAGTCAGTAAATGGTTATAGAATGTCACGGCACGAGGACGTTGTCAGAGCTGCTGCTGCACTGACTCCAGTCCTTCTGAATGGGCTTCAGGAGCTCAGGGAAACCTGCTCAAGTGAGAACGTTCTGGTGATTCCTTTTGCACTTCAAATTCGGCACCTCTTTCTAGAAAGTTCTCTAGATCCAGCTTCTGCCACGTTTTGTGCTGTGTATAATAACCCCCAGACTAAACACGTGTTGTGACTAACCCCTTGTAAACACCAGCCTGTGACTCCACCTCGGTTACTACCTTTGGGAGTAAAAACCCACTTACTGTTATTTGAAAAAAAAACCCAAATCATTTTAGCTTAAAGGAGAAAGAGTTTAATTAATGGAAGACTCACCTAGTTAAGATCTAACGGGAGGTTTTGACAACCTTCATCAGAAGAGTCGTTTCTCCGAGTGAGCCTCAGCCGGAGTTTTTAAGACGTTGCTCGAGGCTGGGGTCGATCCAGGCAGATGGGAAGGATGTTGAGGAGTCCATGGTGTTGTTGGCCGTGGTGGCTTCGAGCTGGTTGTCACCAGAGAGCTCCCGGGGGGCACAGGGATGACCCCTTTTGCAGGCAGGCGATGCTAACCCAGCCAGGACCTAGTCTTCACATAGCGCTTCCGCTCTGGCACTAACACTGTCTGTGCAGCTTCTCCGTTTCCTTCACTTGGTTGGGTTTTTTGTTGGTATTTTTTTTTTCCCTCCTCCTCACTCTCCTCCTCAGTTGCTTTTCACACTCTAATTACTAAAGTTTGGATTCAGTTTAACCCAACCCTTCATTTCCCCACCCTCTTCAAGCATCCGCTCCAGCCTCTCCGTATGACAACTCTAACCAGTCCTCTTCCCTTGTGTTGTTTTCCATTCTGTAACATTCCAGGTCCAGATAGTCTCCAAAAAAGCGAACTACAGCCATGTTCAGTCCAAGTGTGGTTCCAAGGACAATATTAAGCATGTCCCTGGAGGTGGGAATGTAAGTATGGGCTGTGGACAAGCCGTCTGTCTACTAACTCCTTCTCTCGTACTACGTTTTTATATGTCGGTCTCAGCAACGCTGTGTTTCAGGCAGAAAAGTGTGGCAGAGTTTCAGGGCTTCTGGACATAACTGTAGGCTGGAGGATTTATTTTAAATAGATTTATTTTATTTATTCTTTTTTTTTTGTGGAATGCCAGGTGGAACGTGTGGGTTGGATTTCCTAGTGCTGGAAATCCACCTGACCTGTTTCTCCCGGGGTTTAGGTGCTGGTCACAGCCCAAACATAAGGCCGTGCACATCCTTGACCCCAGGAGTCAGTTCACTGTGGATTCCCTCCATAGCCCATGCAGGCGCCTCGTCACCTCTCTGACCTATTTCTGGGGTTTTTTAGAGGAAATTAGTACAGCTCAGAAGCTCCCATTACCCTTCACTGCCTGACAGAGCAAGCCTGAGTCGGGACTCATTTCACTTCTGGTTTCGGAAGGAAGAGACTTGGAGAAAGGAGGAGGAAAAGACCCTGGGACTTAATCTTTGAGCCGCGATTAATTTCTAAATTTAAAGGCTCCTGGTATCTCTGGCAGCAGAGTTGAGCTCGTTAAAATAGAAGGTCAATCTTGTAACGTCTGTGCACTTGGTTTGGGGTGTTATATCCTGAAAGTGCCTGGCAAAAAAAGCCAAGTGAACCCTGTAGGTACTAAAAAACTCTTGAAAACGTGACTGTAGTTTGTCAGGCTTGGCTCCTTGCGGGCAAATCTCTTCTTCCTTAATAAATCTGTCTGTATTTTGGGATATAAATACAAAGATCGGGTGGTTTCAAAAAGACACAGAAGTCATTAAACCCAAGGAAGTTTTTTCTGGTGTCTAAAATACGCTGGGTTCCTGAGGAGCCACGTCCAGCTCTCACCTCTCATGATGCTTGCTCTGCCCCAGCATCAATGAAAGACTCTCCCTCTTCGCTTTGCGTAGTCTTTTAGGTGGAAATGTTCAATTTCTGGGGCCAGACTTACTGTTCCTGTCTTCTCTTTGCTGCCTGGTTCAGCAGATAGAAATGCTACCCAGGACCCAACTGTGGAGCAAGCTGCTCCAGGACATATATATGTGTTTCTCTACCTGGTTGAACTTTTGCTTTGGGTCACCAGTTCTTCCTTAAATCTTTGCAAGAGGCAACCAAATCTGGCTCCTTAAACTTACCCTCTGCAGGCTGGTTGCCGAGATGGTAAGAGAGAGGTTTTGAAGTCTCAATTAAGCTTGACACCCCCCCTGACCCCACTGAGAGTCCTTGGACGTGCATCTCCTGCCCTCCTTTGCCCTCCCGTTTGTGGGTTCTCCCCCAGTGGTGGGATTTGCCGTTCTTATTTGATATTCCCATGATTTACCCCATCCCTGTATGTGGAGCTTCCCACAGAAATGCTGATGTGGGAGAATTCTTTGTGCCATAGACATTAAAACTGAACCTGAGACCATCGTGTCACTTCACTGCCCCGATAGTGTGGGGGGGGGGTTTTAGCTCCACACATTTCTGTCCCTCCTGCAGCTTTCACCTGGTTTGGTCACCCCGGTTTGGAACAGAGTGCTGATGTTTAACGAGTGATTTGGAACAGGAGCCCCCTTTGGCTGTCCCGTTGAGGAGCAGCTGCTGTAACTCAACTCTTCCTGCACCCAAAGGACCAGTATTTTATAAACTCACTACAATTTTTCCTCTCCTGCCTTTAGTGGACAAGTCTCACACAATCTTTTCTTTTTTTTTGAGGCCAACACAAATGGGATTTAAACGTGGGGGATATTTTTCTCGCCTTGTTAACTACTTAGTGAACTATTCTTTCTTCTAATGAGTCACCAGGCTTGGCCTTTCCTCTTTACTGTCCTGTCCTGGGGACATTCCCAACTCTGGGGGATGTTCCCAGCTCTGGGGAACTTTCCCAACCTTGGACCAGAGCTGTGGTGAGCAGAAAATTAGGATTCAGCTCTAGAGCTGCTCTGGTAGAAGTGATGAACATCCTGCCCCAGTGAAGTGGGTCCCTGGGTCCCTATTTTGCCTTCTGTACACAGCAATAATTTATTTTCCCCTCCAAGGTACCCAAGGAGACGTGTTCAAAAGCAGTAGATACCGCTCCTACTCACGTTATATTCACCAGAAATACCTTTATAGAGATAGAGTTAGATCTCCTGGGTAAAAGCTTGTTATTCTTTCCTCTTTCCCCCCTCTCTTTTTAAAGGAAGCAAGAGTAAAGAGGCAGATTTAACGAGGTGACTTGGAATGCATAGATGTTTCTCTGCCCTTTGGCTTGTCCTGCGTAGGTGGGTTGGGAAACGGTCAGAGGTAGAAAAATCTAACAAGAGATGAGGATCACACTTCCCAGCTGAGGAGCTGCATCAGGCTTTCGCGTCTACAGTTTGTTTCTGGCACCCGAGTCCGAGTATTTGGCTCCATAAACACAAGCCTGAGCCTTTAAACGCGTCTCCCGTTGCGAACTCAGAACAACTAATGGCCAAAATCTTACCAG
The DNA here is from genome assembly GCA_013400055.1 of Nycticryphes semicollaris. Taxonomy (NCBI): domain Eukaryota; kingdom Metazoa; phylum Chordata; class Aves; order Charadriiformes; family Rostratulidae; genus Nycticryphes; species Nycticryphes semicollaris. Next base: position 78,171 of record VXBJ01001003.1, read on the forward strand.
GGACACACCTTCTGTTGGGGTTATAGTTGTTTGGATCCCCAGGTGGAATCAAGGATCTCTGTCCCCCAGCTGAGAAGCAGCAGTTTTATTTCAAAACGCATTTATCCCAGTTCCAAGCCAAGCACTACTCATAGTCCAAGCTGCAGCAGTTCTACTCACAGCCCCCAGGAAAGCCAAATTCAGTATTTTCAGAGTGTCTGGTGTCACTGAGTCGGGGGATGTGAAGGTGGCAGAGCGTAGCAGGAGGCTGGACTGTGCTGTTCTCCTCGTTCCGAGCCAACACGACATCGGGGCTTTGACTCATCCCTCTTGGCAAGTGCTCGGAGGACTCACGCTTCCTGGGGAAGATGTACAAATGTAAATTATCGTGATCATTCTCAATAAGCTTTTAGAGTAGCCCATGAGCCAGCGAGTTCTTGTCAGGTTCCAAAAGAAAGGTTGTAATTTTCTCTGCGAGACGATCTGTAGCAGAACTCTCTGTGCTGGTGGACACCAGCTGGTGGTTGGTGACACAACGGGGAGAGGTGATACTTTCGCTACCAAAAAGCCCCAGATTTTCCCCATAGAAAGGTGTCGTGTCAAGTTGGTAGGGGGTTAGAGCAGACGACCACGAGTTCCCTCCAGTATAAATGATTCTGTGTTGGTATGAAATGGAAGGTTCTCCAAGTAGTTAAACAAGAGGTTAATTCTGGAAGAGAGGACTTTTTCATCCACCTGGAGCTGCAAGAGGAATTTGAAAGATGTCGGAGATGGGGCTCTGCACAATGTACTTGGTTCAAGTGTGGGAGATAAAGTACTTTTTGAGCAAAAAGATATAAAACCTGTGACATTTTGTCCCTGCCTTTGTGCCACCCCAGAGAAGACCCTTGTCTCCAGATTCAAACTGATGTCCTCAAACACCATGCTCATTGGCTTGGGAGAAGGTCATTTATTGAGTCGTGAATACGTCATGATTTCATGACTGCACCACCCAACACTTCTTCACTGAAGGTTTTGTGTCAAGTCATTGGTAAAGTGGGGTTAAAAGAAGTAATACTGGGAAATGGTTTCCCCATCCCAGTGTTTTGTCTTCAAGGAGGGACAGTTTCCTTGAGCCATTTGTTCCTTCTGGGCACCATGATCCTTCCTTGTGTCCTGTCCTGGAGGAAGGAGCACTGTGAGGAGGCTGCACACAAAGCCCAACAATTAGATGGGGCTCAATCCACACAGCAAAGGTGGTAGAGACAAGATGTTGGAGCTGGTGACACGTCTCTGGCCCTACAGCCGGAGAGTGGTTGAGTAGATCTATGAGGTGACATCTCCTGGTGGCAACCTGGAGCTGCCCAGAAGAGCCAGAGCTGGGCAGAAATAACCAGGGGAACACACCAANGGCAACCTGGAGCTGCCCAGAAGAGCCAGAGCTGGGCAGAAATAACCAGGGGAACACACCCTCTCCCAAGTGTTTTCATGTCCCGTGGATGTGCCACGAACTCAAGGCTCCTGTTTCTGGTTGCTCTCCATCTGTTGGTTTATCTGGCCTCAATTTCTGTCTGCCCACGTTAACCTCTTCTGGCAGGTGCTGGCCTTCACATCCAGCTACAGCGTTGGGCACACAGTGGCTGGGAAGTCACTATGGAGATATAACGTTGTGGAAAAGGGGTGCAGGTTCCTTAAGTGTGACCTGATGTTTGAGGTGGCCTCTTGGCCTCCAGATTCACAGGAAACGTTTCTCGGTGTTGAGTTGTTTCTCTTTTTGCCTCTTCAGGTGCAGATCCAGAACAAGAAAGTTGACCTTTCCAAAGTGTCCTCAAAGTGTGGCTCAAAAGCAAATATCAAGCATAAGCCAGGTAGAAATTTTACCCTTTCCTCACGGTTTATCTGCAGAAATTGCGTGTCGGGATTGCAACTGTGAAATAGCCGAAGGGGGTTGCTGCTTTTGGGGAGTATTTCAGAAGCGCTGTCTGGGGGTTTCTTCAGCGGAGAAGGGGATTAGGAGACATGGGATTTCCTCTTGCATGTCAAGGTAATCTACTGCTTTGACTCAGTTCTCTCAGTTTTCTTCCCATTTGGGAGAAGAAAACTAATAAGTGGATATTTCCCATGACCATTCCAGGAATCTGGAAGCTTCATCCCTGCTTGCAGAGGGCTTTGGGGCTTCCCTCCAGTTCTTCAAAGCAGATACAAAGGCCTCTTTGCCCTTCAGTTCAGTAACAGCTCCTTATGTAAACCGCTTTTGGCTCTCTAATGACATATTATGGGATGAGTGGGCAGGAATTATTCACTCCCTGCTGAGAGCACAGCAGTTCCTCTGGGTGAATTCCTGCAAATCTTAGGTTTTCTGTCCAAGCCGTGACCATCCCACCACCCAGCTGGAGCTCAGGCAGGTCTCGACACTGAGGTGCTGTGGCTGGAGGAGGATTGTTTGCCCCTGTACCTTTGTGGTGTCCTCAAGAACAGGCAGTTCAATGGCTTCTACTGGTTTGTATCTGCACGGGGAACTCCTGGCAACCAAACATCCGTGCACGAGGGACAGAGTTCGCAGGCCATGGCTGACAACAAATACTACAAGCTCGTCTTTGTCTGCCTCTGGGACTTTCCTGCACCCTTTTCTGCCAGCCTGGTGGGTTTTGGGTTGAAAGCAGTTCAACCTTACACAGCGAGCACCATGCTTCAGTGCCCCAAAACGTGCTCCCGCTTTGAGAACGTGGTGCCACAAAGCGTGACCTCTGTTTATTCAAATAACAAGCTGGGAGCGACAATAACTGCTCTTGTCCAGGGCTGATTAAAGCAGAATAATCCATCCAGAATTTATCTGTCAGATGTTTCCACTGGTTTCTGTTAGGCCAGCTCAGTTGGCTCCCATCCTTGGCCATGCCAAGCTTCCAAAAGTGCTGAGGACCGAGTATTTAATGATGCCACTGGGAAGCAATATGTGTTCAGCAGGACTTAAATAGGGATTATTTTTTTTTGGAGAAACCTGCTGGAATATGGACTGCACACACAGTCGTATTTATTTATGGGTACCACAGTCTTCTACATCTGGAAAAGTCTTGCTAGAATTCTTCTGACCTTCATGTTCTCCTGAACCTGAAGTGTCCAACCAGTTCCACACTTGGCTTGTCCCCAGTTACCTCCTGAGTCATCCACGCGGTGACATGAGGGTCTGTGTGTCAGGGAGGAGGTGGTGGTCCCACGGCTCCCAGTGATGGGTGGGAGCAGATAATGAGCAGAGGAAAGAGTCAATGAAAAGGAGCAGAATGTGTCCCAGCACCCATGATCCCACAGGTGGGTTGAGCTGGTGGAGACCTTGGCAGGGGACACGGACAGGAGTGGGACGCTGGTATTCACCATTGGAAACCCATCAGTCCCAGTGTGGAACTGGGGTGAGACTGGCATTTCACATTTCTGGGACTGATGAGCAGATCTAGCCCACGTGTGGTGTTCCCCACCTTGAGGGCAGGGCTTTGCCATCCTGCCCTGCTGGCTTCCAGCCCTGCTTGGCCAGCACGGGTGGAAATTGCCAGCTCTGAGCTTGGCAGGCTTTAAACTGAACCTTCACTGGAGAGAGACTTGGTCACCTCCTCCTCCAAGTGCATTGGGTTCCCAGTGGTTCCTTGGTGGTCGTGGGAAGGGGACAGAACCCGGGTGGAACTGTTCTGGAGGCATCAACAAACCCATTCCTACATGATCTTCTTCTAGGGGGAGGTGATGTCAAAATTGAGAACCAGAAGCTGAACTTCAAGGAGAAGGCCCAGGCCAAAGTGGGTTCTCTGGACAACGTGGGACACTCGCTGGCAGGAGGAACCGTGAAGGTGGGTGCAGCAAGCTCTGGCCCATCAGGGGAGGGTTTCAATTTGCTGCTTCTCCTTCTCCTGCTGTTGATGTAGTGCAGTTCCTCCACCCCCAGCCTTTTGTAGCCACCTACTTATTTCCGTGGCCTCTGTTGGCAACCTCAGGAGTAAGTATGAGTTGAAAAGGAGAGAGCTAAGCTCCAGAATGAGCTCCCTGCTGGGTGTTACTCAGGGCTTGTGCCACCCATCTGCATCCTTCCTCTCAGAATCAGAGAGCAGGGTGTTCCAGCTCTGGCAGGGGGATTGGACTAGATGATCTTTCGAGGTCCCTTCCAATCCCTGATATTCTGTGATTCTGTGATAAGACTTTGTGGGGTGAGGGCATGGGGTCAGAGCAGAGCTACTTTGGACTGGATGGGCCACCTCCTCCCTCCTGGCAGCAAGGGGTTGTCCTGCCTGGATGGGTTGCTCCTTCCTGGAACTGGGCTGGTCCAACATCCGTCTCTAGGAAGAACTTGTTTGGGGTGAGGGTGGTGAGAGCCTGGCCCAGGTTGCCCAGAGAAGCTGTGGCTGCCCCATCCCTGGAGGGGTTCAAGGCCAGGTTGGAGGGGGCTTGGAGCCACCTGGGCTGGTGGGAGGTGTCCCTGCCCAGGGGGTGGCACTGGGTGAGCTTTGAGGTCCATTCCAACCCAAACCATTCTGTGATTCTCTGCTTGCCATGCCCTGTGGTGTTGGTGGTGTCTTTCCAAGCAGCTCTGCATTACTCTCAGCAGGTGCCACCAGGGTTATTTGTGTCTTTTCTAATGGCAGAAGGACTTAGCTCTTCTCTGAGGCTTAATAGGAGTTGGTGAGTCCAGGCAGGATCACCAGCCATGGCAGGAGAACAGACCAGGATGGTTTTCTCTAAAGACTCTGCTCCCAGTTCATAGTCCAGCATCAGCACCAAGTTCTTTGTGCAGACTCAGCCTTTCTGTATTTGGGTGTTGTATTGTTTTGTGTATTGTTTGGGTCTGGTGTAGAGTAGGATGAGAATCACAGAATTGTCCGGGTTGGAAAGGACCTTCCAGCACTGACCAACCCACCACTGACCCATGGCCCTCAGCACCACGTCTGCCCGGCTTGGAAATCCCTCCAGGGATGGGGACTCCACCACTGCCCTGGGCAGCCTCTGCCAAGGCTTCACAGCCCTTTCCAGGAAGGAATTGTTCCCAATCTCCATCCTAAACCTCCCCTGGGGCAACTTGAGGCCATTAATATATAAATGTGTCCCCAAATAGCAGAGCCTGCTTCACCACCGTGTGCCCAAGCCACCTCCTTGCTCCTGCCCCCGTAATGCTCTGCTTTACCCTTGGCCTTGGTCACCCTCTGTCACCGGGGTGTTACAACCATGTTCTGGGTGACCCCGTGCTCAGGGACATGTCGCCTGCACTCAGAGGAGCTGTCAGGGACCAGCCATGGGTCTGTGGGGACAGTGAGGACGGTGGCTTCCAAACATACACCCCCCTCCTCATCCTCATGGGTTTCTGGGCAGCCGGGGAGGGTTGAGGGGGGCTCCCAGAGTCTCCCTCCTTTCACACCCCACCCCCACCCCATCTTCTACTACTGACTTGTCCCCTCTCNACTGACTTGTCCCCTCTCGTCCCCCCCACCCCGTTGTCTCGTTGTAGGCTGAGGGGCAGGTCCCAGCCCCTCAGAACGGTGAGGTGCCAGCAGCCCCCGTGGGCAGTGAGCTGCGGGAGAACGGGGTCGGGCCATCCCTGCCCAGCGCCCTGAGCGGGGGCGACCAAAGGGAAATTCAGAGCTTCGAGACTCAGATCCAAGAAACAAGTAAGTGCCTGCGCCTTCTACACTCCACAGCTGGGCTGGGTGGGGAGGGGGAGACACCCCCCCCCCTCATCCCCTGTCACCGGTCACCCCGCTGTAACCTCAGCCTTGAACTGCTCCTG
>VXBJ01001008.1:7297-51759 GCA_013400055.1 Nycticryphes semicollaris
GAGGGAGAAGGGGAAGAGTATGGGAAGATTTCTTGGTTCCCGCACAGACATTACGGGGAAAATAAGGGCATAACAACCTATAAGGAGTTGCTACGATATCAAATTTCTACTAAAATGAAGTATCTTAAGAACAAAATAAATGCTTATACAACTAGGTACATTGCCACAAGATTGGAATGACCTTGAAACATGATCACATTTAAGTGTTTTATTTGATTATGTCCCTTTAAAAGAAAAAAGTCTAATGCTATGATGTATCGAAGCTCATTAGATCATTGACTAGATCAGCTTCTTTGGGCTTTTTATTGATATTTTCCAACTCCCACAGCCTCATTATCAGACTGGCAGTATTCTTGCTTATGTTTTTTCTCATTCCTTGTGGAATATATAGATTTCAGATAATTTTTTTCCTGTACTTAACTTTCTTCCCATGCTGGAATGAATCATTCTTTGTACACTCTTGAAAAAGTAGAAAAATGTGGTGCCTCATGTTTACCCATTTAGAGTAATTATCTTCAGTAAGGTTAATAAATTAATGCATTACTTACATGTGGAAGTGGTTTTGTTTATTTTATATTCTTTGCCTGACCAGTAGTAGCATAATAGCATGAATATTAACAAGTAACAGGGAACTAACATCACCCTAATTTTACCAGACAAGCAAGTATTCTTATGGAAAATGAGGAAACTTTCCCTGTAGGAAAAGCATGTTGTTGGCAAAGCATTGAGCTGTGACTCAGTATCAAAAGTAATTTTCCTGTTCTGCCACAGATTTCCTCTGTTATCTTGTACAAGACTGCTTAGGCTATGTGCCTGAGCAAAAGATAAAAATACCTTCCTTCCTTTGACTGCCATCATGACTGTTTATCATATATCTTTTAAGGAAAAAAAAAATTGCATCTCTATGCACATGTCTTCAAAGGGAGAGACTGAGCTGCCAGGAAGGCAGACATAGCCTATAGTTCTCCCTCTGCTGATCATGAGGGAACATGAGATCCAAAATTCACTGTTCTATGAATTCAGGCTCACTGAGCACTAGCCAGTCCCCCAAGCTTTTTGACCGGGCATGTTAGATGACCCACATTGTTATGGTAGATTTTGGAGCAGCGTTCATACAGATTTCTACCACTTGGAATACTTAACCAACAAAATTACTATCCTTGCAAAGAAATTCTTTTTCTTGATATTGCCACAATTAAGACTAATACCACATTTTTAAAAAATAACATAGGGAAAAATAACAAGGATCAATTATTAGGAATGTATTTTATCTCTAATTACACAATTTTAGCTACAGATACACTTCTCAAATGCTGGCTTACTGTTGCTGTTAATTTCAAAAATTGAAATGGAGGCTTGATTGCCCTAACGGTTAAGATTAAATTCAGAATTTTCCAATTTAAATTATATTTAAGCTAAAGGATACACACATTCACTTTAACAATTAGCCAGAAATACTATTTTGGTTTTGTTTTCTTATACTGCCCACTAAAGCAGTTGTCTTTACAGAATGTATGGAATTTCACATGACACCAGATATTCTAAATCAGAAACTAAAAAATAAGCTTACTAAAAATAGTTTCAGCTGAAAAGCATTTCTTTTTTTTTTTTTTTTGGGGTAAGGGTCAACTTCTGCTGAATCCAGCAATATCAGAATACAAGAATACAATCCAGAATTTAACTCCAGACTAAGATGCCTACCTTGAGTCGTCCACTAAGAGTGCCTGAAGGTATAACAGATACCTAAGTTCCTACTATAATCAATGAAGATCTACCCAGTACAATCAGCAGTTCAAATTAGTTCATTAGTTCAAATTACTTGAAGCAGACATCTGAATTTGATTAGCTAAACTGCATTTAAAACTTTTTTCACTGTGTTGATTATATTTCCAGTAGTCTAGGCCAAATCCTGCCTTTTTTATCTGCAGCTGGCTACTCCCATAAAATTTGTGTTCTGTTAGTGAAAATGGGTGTCTTGCAATCATTTGGAAACCACCAGTTTGTGTAGCCTTGTAATAAGCAGCCCTGCAAGGTTCTGCTTCATGTATGGATCGCACCTGTCATAGTTGTTTGCAATTTGGACAACTTATATTTGCAGTTACACCTCCAGGGCTAATGAAGCCTTAAAATTGTAGACTCACAGCTCATGGAGCAAGGTCTGCACACAGAAAAAACTTACTATATTGCCCATAAAATAATGTTCAGAATGCTACAATATGATTATCTAAGAGAAAATAGGGATTCAGTGTCACAGCCAGGTGCAATATCAAATCACAAGTCTTGATCAAAAAGTGTCAGAAGTCTTGTTTCAACCTTTCTTCCCTGAATGATCCTTTCTCCAGTTCATTAGCATCAGCACAGTATGGTCCCTAACTGGCTAGCTGTCAAATGCATCTTCGTTACCCTGTGACGACAATGATGCTATTATTATTATTATTGTTATTATTCTTATCATCATCATCATCATTATTATCGTTATTTTTATATGTTGAGATGGTGATAGAAAGGTGTCAGCAGAAGAGTAAAATCACTGCAGTCCTTTCCATATTGTTAACCTCTCTTGTGGTACAATAGAGAGATGGAGTGTTCAGCCCAGAGCCTGACATGAAGTGGGTAAAGTACAAGTGAAACTGCTGGCAACATGCATAAACTGTGCCATGAATAAATTAGCACCAGTCATATAAACTGGTGTTAATGCTGTCTATATAGTTTGAGGCTTTCATGTGAAATGTTTTTATCCAAGCTCCAAATAAGAGGACACGAAGTTGGTATTTTTAAATGTAAATTAAGAGGTCCTATTTATTCCAGGGTGAATTTTGCCACTGCTTTTAATGGGAACGATTATGAAGGCCCAAGGAAAGATGAAGGCACAAGGTGAACATGAGAGAGGGTATCAATTAGAGAGTTTGCAAACTGAAGAGTCCAGGAGAATGCAAGCCTAATAATTATATCTTCCAACTTGGTGCTTTCTTTGGCATACTTACAGGTTTACTGTGGTCTCCTACTGAACATTTAAAGCTGAAGAACTCCCCATCTGTTGCTGTTAGCTGTGGTCCCAACTGTTCACATTTTCAGGAGTCTGCCAAAGTATTGACTTTTGTTATCTCTAGCATACTGTTTTCAGTCTCAGAAAGTCATTGTTGAGGCAAATCCTTGATACTGGTGAAGACTTTAAAAGGGAAGTTTGGAAATTTTTGTTGTTTCTTATTATTGTACAAGGTGTTAGAACTATGTGTAAGTCAGAGTCACAATAATTATGTTTTCATCAATTATAATGAATTTATTTTATCTTGGCAAGCAACTCATCTGGAACTTGTCTTCTCATTTTAGTTACTTGTCCTTGGCAAATGGTCTTTTAACACTAGCATTGATTATCATGAAATGTAATTTATATTCATTATATGTTTATGATATTGCTAACAGATGCAAAGTAGGAGACACTGTGCAAACAAATATAAGACGGAACACTGAAGGGTTGCAAACTAAATAGACCATTGATTTGTTTTTTGTTTTTCAAGTACATACAAGTATCTTGCTGCATTTTTTGGAGGTCTGTTCAATAGAAGTCTCCCTAAAGTCTAGTGTCTTTTAACCTGACACTTATTAACGGGACATGGATCTGAAGTGTGTACTGTGCCTCACAAATGTGCCTGCAAGATCTAACATGTTTACACAATATAGATGCATATAATCCAAGGAATCATGTAAATGTATGGATTTAATATTCAAATTCACTGCTATAGCCAGCTATCACAGAATCATAGAACCATCGAATGGCTAGAGTTGGAAGGGACCTTAAAGATCATCAAGTTCCAACCCACCTGCCCTGTGTAGGGACACATCCCACTAAAGCAGGTTGCTCAACACCCCATCCAGCCTGGCCTTAAACACTTCCAGGTATGGGGCATCCACAACTTCCCTGGGCAACCTGTTCCATGCCTCACTACCCTCACAGTAAAGAATTTATTTCTAATATCTAATCTAAATCTCCCCTCTTTCAATTTAAAACCATTACCCCTTGTCCTGTCACTACACTTTCTGACAAAGAATCCCTCTGCAGCTCTCCTGTAGGCTCACTTCAGATACTGAGTGTCTCCCTGGAACCTTCTCTTCTCCAGGCTGAACATCCCTAGCTCTCTCAGCCTGTCTTCATAGGAGAGGTGCTCCAGCCCTCTGATCATCTTTATGACCCTCCACTGGACCCGTTCCAGCAGGTCCATGCCCTTTCTATGTTGACGACTCCAGAGCTGGACACAGTACTCCAGGTGGGGTCTCACGAGTGCAGAGTAGAGGGATGGAATCACCTCCCATGACCTGCTGGTCACACTTATTTTGTCCAGGATGTGGCTGGCACACTGCTGTCTCATGTTCAGCTTCTCATCCACAAGCACTCCCAAGTCCTTCTCCTCAGGGCTACTTTCCAGCCATTTTCCACCCAACCTGTGATTGCCACGTTCCAGGTGCAGGACCCTGCACTTGGCCTGATTGAACTTCATGCGATTTGCACTAGCCCGCCTCTGAAGCCTGTCCAGGTCCCTCTGGACAGCAATCCCTTCCCTCCAGCATGTCAAACACACCACACAGCTTGGTGTCATCAGCAAACTCTCTCAGGGTGCACTCTACCCTACTGTTTGTGTCTCCAACAAAAACATTAAACAGCACTGGTCCCCATACTGACCCCTCAGGAACACCACTTGTCATTGGTCACCATTTGGACATTGAGCTATTGACCACAGCCCTTTGAGTGGGGCCATCCAGCCAGTTCCTTGCACACCAAGTGGTCCATCCATCAAATCCATGACTTTCCAATTTTGAGACCAGGATGTTGTGCGGGACAGTGTCAAATCATTTGCATATGTCCAGGTAGATGACATCTGTTGCTCTGCCCTTGTCCACCAAGTCCGTGGCAGTATCATAAAAGACCATCAAATTTGTCTAGGCACGATTTGCCCTTGGTGAAGCCATGTTGGCTGTCTCCACTCATTTCATTATCCATGTGCCTTAGCATAGATTCCAGGAGGACCTGCTCCATGATCTTGCTGGACACAGAGGTGAGACTGATGGGCCTATAGTTCCCTGGGCCTTCTTTTTTTCCTTTGTTGAATATCAGGGTTATGTTCCCCTTTTTCCAGTCAGTGGGAACTTCGCTATCAATACTTCAAAAATAATTTGAATCGAAATAACACATATGAGATAGAATAAAACAAGCAGCATCTTTCAGGGAACTTTCTTGGTTTCAGAGGAGATCAAACCTGTTCCCTTTAAATCCAGTCCAGGACGGACTTGATATATTTCATTTGCTTTCATCTGTGAAGAGTGATCTAAAAATCCCAAGGAAGACCAAGGCTGCTAGTTTATACGGTACCATTCAAATATGATATGGACATCCAGCCAATATCTGAAGGTAGAATAGGCCATATGACACTTTATCCAAGGACATCTCACCTTGGATGCACTTTGTGCAATAAAAAGATACAAATCTTCTAGATTGCACCTGGCTCATGCAAAGCCAACTTGGATGGGCGGAGCCAGCACCAGCAGTGGCAAATTTAAACAAGCTGAGGAGATCAGTTGCAGTGGAGGTAAGCGGCATTGCGGGAAAGGATTGCAGCAGAAAAACCTTAAAAGGAGCAGCAAGGAGCTCTTTTTGAGGACTTTTGAAGCTGGTAAAAGCGACTGGTCTGTGCCAGAGCCAGGCAGCTTGTGGGCAGGCTGCAGAGGTGGCGTGGGTGGAACCACTCTCTCCCCTGGTAAAAGAGGCCTCTGTGTGTAACAACCAGCCACTGCACACCTAGAAAGCATGGAAGGCTCAGAAAACAGCAAAGGGTATACAGGGAGGAACCCAAAGCTCTGTCAGCAAGTCCATTGTGCGAAGAGATAGAGCCATGGTTGTAACTCGACAGAAGGCTGTTAAAAAAACAGTCGGTACCCAAACAGAGGCCACACACAAACATGCAGGCATCCAGACAACTGGCTGCGGTGAGTCCTGGAGACTAGCACTTGCAACAGAGGATGGTGGAGACAATACCTGTGTTAGGTGTGATCAGATCAATGATCTGCTTAACATAGTGGCTGAGCTGAAGGAAGAAGTGAGAAGACTAAGGTCTATAAGGGAATTTGAAAGGGAGTTAGATTTGTGGTACGAGGCTCTGCAGACCCCCTTAGCAGAGGGAGGTGACCCAAGGAACAGGGAGGAATAGGTACAGGTGCCAGTTAGAAGAGGCAAGGGAAACCCCTCACAGTCCCTCTCACCTTTCCATTTGCCCTTACACAACAAATATGCGGCACTAGAGGTTGAGGGTGAGGAGAATGAGAAGGTAGAAGAAACACCATCTGGGGGGTTGCCTAAAGCAAATCAGTCCCCCCCTCACATTAGAACTAGTACACTAGAAAAAAAGAGGAGAGTAATTGGTTTTGGTGAATCCCTTCTGAAGGGAACACAGAGCCCCGTATGTCAGCTGGGTCCTTCCCACAGGGAAGTCTCCTGCCTCCCTGAGGCCCGGGTCAGAGATGTTACCAGAAAGCTGCCTAGTCTGGGGCAGCCCTCTGAATACTATCTCTTAGTAGTTATGCAGGTGGGAAGCGACGAGGTTGATAAGTTTAAAAGCAATCAAAAGGGACCTCAGGGCATTGGGGAAACTGATTAAATGATCAGGGGCACAAGTAATGTTTTCATCAATACCCTTAGTTGCAGGTAGGAATACTGAAAGGAATAAGAAGTCAGGCATGATGAACAAGTGGCTCAGAGGCTGGTGCCACCAACAAAATTTTGGGTTTTTTGATCTTGGGGAACTTTATATGGCACCTGGTTTGCTAGGATCAGATGGAGTACAAAGAGGGGGGAGGGACAAAGATTCTGGCACATGAATTGGCAGGGCTTGTTGAAAGGGCTTTAAACTAGGCTCAAAGGGGGAGGGGGTTAAACACAGGTACACTAGAGATGAGCCTAAGGATAGCCTTCGGCCTGCCATTTCACATGAGGTGGATGAAGATGATAATATCAGAACAGTTTATGGCAAGTGGCAGGATGACACATCAGGGTCGGGAGGATAGGGTGATAGCAAGGGCCTGCAGCCTGTTGCACTGATGCATACGGTGAACACTTCAGCAAAGGCAAGGCCTTGCAGAGCTGGACAAAGAGCACCTGAGGTAATAGGATACAGGAGGGCAGCTGCCACATAGTGCCTTGGGGTATCAGTGGAGTGTCCCTCTAAGAAGGCGACATGGCCACCAGACCGACTGACATGTCTCTACACCAATGCATGCAGCACGGGCAAAAAACAGAAGGAGCTGGAAGGGGTCGGTACTGGGACCAGTGCTGTTTAACAACTTTGTTGGAGACATGGACAGTGGAATTGAGTGTGCCCTGAGAGAGTTTGCCAATGACACCAAGCTGTGTGGTGCAGTCAAAATGCTGGAGGGAAGGGAGACCATCCAGAGGAACGTGGACAGCCTTGTCCAGAGGGCCGATGTGAAACTCATGAAGTTCAATCAGGCCAAGTGTAGGGTCCTGAACCTGGGTCACAGCAATTCCAGGTACGAATACAGTTTAGGGGGAGAATAGACTGAGAGCAGCCCTGAGGAGAAGGATTTGTGGGTGTTGGTGGACAAAAAGCTCAACAGGAACTGGCAATGTGCGCTTGCAGATCAGAAAGCAAACCTCATCTTGGGCTGCATCAAGTGTGGCCAGCAGGGCAAGGGAGGTGATTCTGCCCCTCTACTATGCTCTGGTGAGACCCTACTTGGAATACGGTGTCCAGCTCTGCAGTCCTGAGCGCAAGGACATGGACCTGTTGGAGCAGGTCCATCAGAGGGCCATGAAGATTATCTGCTATGAAGACATGCTGAGACAGTTGGGGTTGTTCAGCCTGGCGAAGAGAGGGTTCTGGGGAGACCTTATCACAGTCTTCTTGTACATAAAGGGGGTCTACAGGAGAGAAGGGGAGGGGCTCTTTATCAGGGAATAGAGTGATGAGGGGTAATGGTTTTAAATTGAAAGAGGGTAGATTTATATTAGCTCTTAGGAAGAAATTATTTAGTGTAAGTGTGGTGAGACAATGGAACAGGTTGCTCAGAGAAGCTGTGGATGTCCCATCCCTGGAAGTGTTAAAGACCAGGATGGATGGGGCTTTGAGCAACCTGGTTTAGTGGGAGGTGTCACTGCAGGACATTTAGTGGGATGCGGGAACATGGATATCTGGTGTCCAGCAGTGAGGAAGAAAGGCTCCCAGCCAACAGGGCTCTTCATTCCATGCTACAGAGGGGTCATTAAACTCCATACTATGTAATCACCTACTTTCAATTGCTCAGAATCCATCAAGGTCTTCAGGTGGTGCAGTCTTCAGTTGGATTCAGAGACAGGTCAATGTATATAACTATGGGTCTGGCTTAAATTCAACCAAAGAAAAACAGGGAGTTTTAGATAAGTTCTGATGGTATAACTGGATAGAACATAAACATCCTTCGCTCTGAACTCAAACTGTGATTCTGTGCAGTTGAGTGAGAATACTGCCTTGGTTCTAGGACACATACAGCCCTGGATGCAGAAGCTCTCACAGGAGCTTTTACTTTCTCACATTGTAATTCTAACTTGTTCCTTACAAGTTTTTGATTTCGGAGGTCACATACCATTTCCAGCCTCATGTGTGTGTAAGGGAAGGATACTTTAATTATAATTAGCATAAGTGGTGCATAAAAAGGCGAAAATCAAAAATGCCTCATAAGAAAACATTTTGTGCCATGTCTTTCAAATTGATTTTCAGTGCACTCAACCTCTTTCATTTCTCCAGCTTAATTTGGAGCAAACATACACAGCAGGTGAACATGAGAAAAGAGTACTTGCTTCCAACAAACATTGTGAATCTTCCTTTTTTTTTTTTCATACTGAAAAATAATCTGCTCAAATGCACAGATATTAAAAGACAATGGAATGTAGGGTAAATTATAATAACTGGTATAGCTTAGGAAAAAGATGCTGCAAAGCAATATATTAATACCTGAGAACCACATACAGTTATTATGCCTTACTAGGCCACTGACAGATGGCTACAAATTATAAAACATTAAGGAATTTTAAAACTGAATTAGGCATAGTACTCTTCATAAAAGAACCACCAGGAATATTTTTTATCCTTGTGCCTCATACTGCAAGATGTAATTGCCTAGTCATGGAGGAAAATGTGTTAGTCATCTTCTCCTAAGGTGTCAAATCCCTTCCTATACATGATCCTCTGTATACTAAAGACTATACCAGTTGCTTTAGATTAATGCATGTCATGATGGCCACTACATTTCAAATTAGCCTTAAACAGACATCCTTTTTCTCAACTGCACAATGATCCAGAGCAGATAGCCTGTAACAAACCAAAACTGCATGAGAGAAAGCAGGGGCAGCCAATGTGTTTATATTGGCATTGCTGTTGCTGTCTCACGCCCTTGTGCTGACTGATAGGTGATCACATCAAACTCTGATTCCATCCTTTGAGAAGAGATTTTTAGAATAAACCCAGAAAATTTCAGTTTATCAAGCCTAATGGTAGAATAAAGGCTTTGGAAGAGGGCAAGGGAGTTAATGTGTCTGTCTGTTCTTACTCATTTAAAAGCTATGGCTAAATGAAGAGCTCCACAAAATGGTTTCAGATATGCATAATTAAATCTAACAAATGTTTTAGTGTTTTGTTAGTAATTCTTAAGTAGGACTTCACAGCAATGTAGTATTACTGAGAATCTTTATTATGTAGTCTCTCCTAGTAAAATTTGGCTGACAATCCTATTTCATTTCTTCCTTTTGCACCTTGTTCAGTTTTCCATCCTACATAGGACTTTCAGATACACTTTGGCATAAAGCTTCCCTGAGTAATACATTTCATTTTAAAGTTAATAACTCACTCGCTCTGCTAATGAAAACAAAAATAGTTTACATTAATGTTTTAACAGCAGAGTGCATGGTTCATTAAAAAACAGAGTCACTGGACTGAAATCAGAGGTGAATGCAAGTGGGCGCAAGGGAGACTACACAGCTATTACTTTTATTTCTTTCCTACTTCCACAAAATCTGATTCATATACATTGCAACATCTACATATAACCTTTGTAACTTGGCCTATTACATGTAGGAAGAAAGTTTTCTCTACTGTGTCATGGTTTAATCCCAGACAGCAACTCACACCATGTAGCCACTCGCTCATTTGCCTGCAGTGGAATGGGAGAGAGAATCAGAAGAGTAAAAGTGAGAAAACTAATGCTGTCCATCAATAAATGTCATTTTGCCATCCACCACATTGGTGTCAGCATGCTAATGGACCGAGCGGCCTGGGGCTGGCTGACGTGTCGTTCCTGAACCAGGTCACCACACCTCCTGCAGGCAACAGACAGTTTAACAGTTTAATAAGTAAAGCAAAAGCCACACTCACAAGCAAAGCAAAACAAAGAATTAATTCACTACTTCCCATTGGCAGACAGGTGTTCAGCCACCTCCAGGAAAGCAGGATTCCATCATGCATAATGGTTACTTGGGGAGACGAAATGCCTTAACTCAAAATTTCCTGCTTCTCACCGCCCTTCCTTCTTCACCCCCCACATTTATATACTGAGTATGACATCAGATGATATGGAACATCCCTTTGGCCTCTTTGGGTCAACTGTCCCAGCTTTGTCCTCTCCCAGCTTCTTAGCTGCCACCTGCCTTCTTGTTGGTAGGCCAGTATGAGAAGTTGAAAAGTCCTTGACTGCTTAGCAACAACTAAAATATTAATGTGTTATTCTCATCCTAAATCCAAAACATAGCACTGTACCAGCTGATAGGAAGAAAGTTAACTCTATCCCAGCCAAACCCAGGACATACTGTTACATATTCTATATGATCCTATGCTAAAGAAGAATTCAAGAAACTCAAGGGCCATTCTTCTAAATTAATGTAATTTTTCTCTGACAATCTCACACTACTATGGTAGACTCTGAAGAAGTAAATTCTAAAACTCTAGTGTAAGCACAGTAATCCAATTTCAAAAATACTGTAAAACTAGGTTGTAATGTATATAGCCTAGGATTATATACTAGAGAAACTTACAAAAATGTGAATTCCACTACTTAAACTTCAACAGATCATCTCTGAATTTGGTTTGTGAGTCCAGAAAAATCACTGCCATAATGTATAAATCTGCCATAATACATTCACCACTGTAGATTATCATGATACTTCTTCCCCATATTTCTAACTCACTGCATGAAACTCCAGTCTAGGTACACTAAAGCTGAAATTCTTTGCAAGTATGTTGTTATCATCAACAAAGGGCTCAACTGAACTGTCTAGATATTTCCTCTGAAAACAAAAAGAGCTCAAACCACAACTATTTAGGTAGGACTTTAATTTACCTCTGTGAGTAGTGTTACTTACTACACAGTCTATCCCATCCTGCAAGCATTTCACCTTCCTAAAGCAGAATTCAATTTCCTAAACAAAGGTCTCAGATCAAGTCACCTGTATGCTGTTCAGCATCAGCATCTCAGAGCTGCCTCCACATCCAATCTGTCAGCACCCTGTAGCTGCTTTAGCTCTGCAGATTTATGTAGATTTACAGAACTCCTTCAGAATAGATTCCCTCAAGAGAGAGGAACCTTTTTCTCTGCTGTCCTCTAACTAGAATGAGACTAGATAGGGCTCACACAACATCCGTTACACCAGATGGATTTGTCACTGATCAGGCAGAATAAAGTTCTTGCTGAAACTTCAGGAAGCAAGTAGTACATTTAATGCTCAGAGGCTAGATCTTGCTTCCTAGTTTACCTTGACATGCCCTAGCAGAAAGAATTCATGGGTCCAGGAGCATTAGTCATGGACAAACTCCTTAAAACCACCTTATTTTGCAGAGGTTTTTATCTTAATTTGTCTAACAAGAGTGTTAATTTTCTAAGCAACTCTTCATTTTATTAGTATGCACTGATTTTGATTAAAATAATTGAAGAATTATATGATTAATTATGGCAATTGTCTTCACATGATGTCAACACATGAACTAGTTACCACATCAATGTTCACCTTGTAATTAACTATATGCAAACATTTTTAACAAAATCAAACACAAATACACTGGGTTTATTTGTTTTTAAATACGGCTGACACCTCATTCTAGAAGAGAAGGTGAATTGTGTGTCAGCATATCTTGTATTCAACTCATTTACATCAAGTGTGTTTCTTAGGTTGACATATTTCCTGATTGCATTTCTGTAAAGAGTTGAATTTCTCATTTAAGCTCTCTGGTTCAATTGGATATATTGTGATGAAGACCCTTTGCCAGGTGAACATTTGATGTTTTTTGTAGCCAACACAAACAAAAACACTTTATTACT
This sequence comes from Nycticryphes semicollaris, assembly GCA_013400055.1. Lineage (NCBI taxonomy): Eukaryota > Metazoa > Chordata > Aves > Charadriiformes > Rostratulidae > Nycticryphes > Nycticryphes semicollaris. The sequence continues at coordinate 19,646 of VXBJ01001008.1, forward strand.
ATAAAAGCAAACAATTTCTAACCAAAAATGTTCAAAACCTTACCTAAATTAATTGCAAATTAATTCCACCTGTAGCTGCTGGGGAGTTCTCTCTCCAGTGGAACCTACTCATTTTGAAAGCTACATAGCTTTGAACCTCTTCCTTTTCATAAAAAAAAAAATATCTCCTACAAGGAAAAGCTGAGAGAGCAGGAGCTGTTCAGCCTGGAGAAGAGAAGTCTCAGGAGGGATCTCATCAATGTATACAAATATCTGAAAGGAAGGTTGAAAGCAGAAAGAACCAGGCTCTTTTCAGTGGTGTCCAGAGGCAGGCAATGGGCACAAGCTTAAACTTAGAAGATTCCATCTGAACCTCAAGAAATGCTTCTCCTGTGAGGGGGGGCAAGCACTGGCACAGATTATCTAGAGAGGTTATGGTCTTCCACTTCAGAGATATTAAAACGTTGTCTGGACATGGTCTTGCACAACTGGATCTGGGTGACCCTGCTTGAGCAGGGGTATTGGACCAGATGACCTCCAGAGGACCCCTTCCAACCCAACCTTCCTATGAATCTATGAAAAAAAATTGTCAATAACAGCTTTAGCTGCCCAGATTTCAAACTGGATTTCCAAATCATAGGATTAGCAACCCTTTATTTTTTTCCAGGACAGCAAGTTCTGTCTCCAGCTACTAAAGGCAAGAAAATGTTAATAAAGGAAATGATGAGATGAGTCTGTGTGGTGTGTTAGCCTCAGCTAACAGCCAAAGTAGCACCCAGCTGCTCACTTTCCCCCTTTCCCTCAGTCAGCAGGACAGGGGGGAAAAATCAAAGAGGAATGAGAAATCTCATGGGTTGAGATAAAGACAGCGTGCTTGCTTACAAATTACAATGACAGGGAAAACAGACTCAATGCGGGAAACATTAATTTATTGCCAAGTAAAATAGCTATTTAGTTACTCAGGTAATGAGAAACAAAGATAAATGTTAAAATAATAAGTTTCCACTGGCACCCAATGCAACCTTGCATAGTCTATCTTGTTTTAGAAAACTGCATATCATTTTAAGTGTTTTCATCTCCAAAACTTCAATGATTGTTTTCATCAGAATTGCTCCTAAAGTGTGGTACACTGCTGAATCAAGACATCAGGATTTGTAGCTACCTGGTTCATTTGTATTCCCTTTCTTCAATGCTAAAAGTGCAAAAACATGAGAGAAATAGCTTTGGATTCCACTGAATTTTTCCTTAGAAAAAGGACCTTTATTTTGCTAGTGACAGGAACTTAACAGTTCATGTTAGAAACATGACCCATACATTTTATGTTATGGACATCAGTTGTCATGTGTTGTGAAAGAACTAAAGAGTGCTTGTGTTTCTTGACAAAGATTTGACAATATTTAAATCAGCTAATGAAATGCCAAACTAGAGCTGGACCAGAAATATAAGCCTAGACCAGCAAAACCTGAATTAATCAGAAATCAGTGGCTCATGACTGAATGTGTTAGTGAAAAGCTAACCAGAGGATAACATAAAATAAAGAGAAGAACTTCAGATGGATGTCCCAGTTTAACTGCTGCACCAGGAATCAAAGAATCACAGAATGATATGGGGTTGGAAGGGACCTCTAGAGATCATCTAGTCCAACCCCCCTGCCAGAGCTGGGTCACCCAGAGCAGGATGCACAGGAACCAGGCGGGTTTTGAATGTCTCCAGAGAAGGAGGCTCCACTACCTCTCTGGGCAGCTCCTTCCAGTATTCTGGCACCCTCAAAGTAAAGAACTTCCTCCTCATGTTTAGATGGAACTTCTTATGTTCAAGTTTGTGCCCATTACTTCTTGTCCTGTCATTGGGCACCACTAAGAGAAGACTGGCACGAGCCTCTTGACACCCTCCCTTTAAGTATTTATAAGCATTGGTCAGATCCCCCCTCAGTCTTCTCCAGACTAAAAAGACCCAAGTCCTTCAGCCTTTCCTCATAAGAGAGGAGTTCTAGTCCCCTAATCATTTTTATAATCCTTTGCTGCACCCTCTCCAGCAGTTCCCTGTCCTTGAATCAGGGGGCCCAGAACTGGGTCTCACCAGGGCAGAGTACAAAGATTGAGGAAGAACGACTGCTGCCTCCCCTGCTTCGGCTTTAGCCATAAGGGAACTTATGTCAGCTTTCTGACTGCTTCTGTGAAGCACACCTTCATGAGGGCAGTGGTCTGCTGCAAGGATCAGACACAAAAACATAATCTTAAATAAATTACCTGTAACTACTTAGGGTCAAGTGTCCAAAAGAAGCAGGAATTGAACTGAGATCATGTCTGCATTCCACATAAATTCACCCTGTCAGAGTAGTATTCTCTACGGTACTTTTAATCCCTGGGGCTGCTAAAGCACTTTACCTATGAAATTTGTGTGTTAATTATTCATTAAATTCTGGGTTCATCTGCCTGGTTTTCAAAACACAGCTGTTCTACAGGACAGAGCAACGGCCAACAGAGAGAGTGGGTAGAGAAGGAAATTGTTAATTACAAGAAAAGTGAATCATAACACAGATGAATGTATTTGCCAGCTCAAAACCATTACCTTCAGCCTGTGAAATTGTACCATGTATCAATTTGTTAATAAAAAAAGAGTGTCCTATTGAATCATTGACAGTTTTTACAGTACATTGTACTTGATGGCTATAAACCTCTTAAGGGGCATGACCTACCAGCAAAACCCTTGCAATGAAATAATCTTTCCCTTAGATTGACTCATAACGAAACTCTTCTATTTTGATGTTTTGAAGTCATTTTGAGACCTAGAATTCAGAACTAACCAACACTTTCTCAGAGACCACAAATTTCCATTAGAGACATACGTTTTCAAGAACAGTAATGAGTCCTTGGCATTTAGTACAACAACATTTTAGTAAGATTGGACGTGCCCTAGGAGAAGAAAAATATAATTCCCCTCCTCAGTTGCAAGAAAAATGACAAAGGAGAAATCTGCAAAAGAAGACACAATGCCAACTTTGTTAGGGAAAAATTACATCTCAACAGTTTTAATGCAAAAGGCTTTCTGCATTCTTCCATTTGCAGATTTTCGTGTTTGAGCTGGCAATTTGCCTGTAGGACTGATCCTCTGACAGAATTATTGTCAGGGAGGTTGGCTGTAAATTTCAATCAGTCATTGCAGGGCACAAGGAAATCATTGGCAGGAATGCAGCTTGGCACCAGATACAAACACTGAATGTATGGCTCTAAGTGTAAATCTTTAAATAAAAATACACCCTGGAAACTGATAATTTCAAATTCTCACAACAGCCTGCTAATTAGGCACAAATTCTCCACTGATAGTTGCTTTTCTCTGCTGTGGAGAAAAACTTTGCCACACTTACTTGACTCAATGAACTTAGAGAAGGGAAAGAAAACATCATTTTATTACAAATATTAAACCCCAGGAAGTACTTGCTAAACAGTCAATTAAGAGGAACTATGATTAAAAACATAAGAATTACATTGTACATTCATATAAATTATATCTAAAATGATACCAAATTACAGTATATGCTTCAAATTTATGGTGTTGCCAGCTCATAGATTTTAATCATGGGCCTTTATCTTAAAAATTTCAGATTTGACATTGTCTGAACACACCAGAACATTACTATGAATTTAAAATAAGTTTATAATGCAAATCCAGAAAAGAAACAGAAGGAAAAAAAAAAAAAAAAACCAAAACCCAACACTTTATATTCCTAACCCTTTGGGTTATAGGAGAAAGCTTCAAAATGGCCCACAAAGCCAGATGGGTCAAAAGGGTATTGTCAGAAGGCATATATCTGAATGTGTTATGACACATTTGAATGTATCATCATAAATAACTCATGTCATGATTATCTGAGTTGTAACTCAGAGCTTTTAAGGCCTTGAAGGAGCAGTTTGGGAATTTCAGTCCCCACAGGGCTTGTCAGTATTTAGCCCAAAAATATTTTTTCAGGCTTATACTTTCATATCAGCTTCCAATTTACAACCCCAGTCAAATTGAGATATGTACGTAAATTGAGAAATGACAGCAACTCCTTTAAAATCCTGCCTTATTGAAAACATCCTCCCAGAAATCCCACTTTGATTTGGAGGCAGGAAGCAGCTTTCAAAGTTCAAAAGTGAGATAGTGGGGTGAGAAATGTAAAATGGATGAGTGAAGGCCATTGCAAGGGTAGGGTTAGCTGCTGCCTCCTCACTCAGCAATTGAGCTGGTCATCTCAAGATGTAGTTGGATAGAAGTTCAAGACAATGCAAGCTCTACTGAATTTTATCCAGCTTGTCGATGTCTTTCTTGCAACTGGGGTGCTCACAACTGTCCACAGTATTTCAGAAGTGACATAAAGTACTGAGTAGAGGAGGACAATATACCGCTCTGTCTGCTGGTTGTGCTGCTGCTGATACAGCCCTGGACAGTGTTGGCCCTCATTGCTGCCAAGGTCACTGCTGGCTCACCCTCAGCTCACTGTGCACCAGCACCATAGGGCCTTTCCTGCACAGCTGCTCCTCAGCTGTATCATAGCAAGAGGCACTTCCTACCCAGGTGCAGAACTTGGCGTTTGTCCTTGCTGAATTTCATTAAGCCACTATTTTCCCATTTCTCCAACCTGTCTACAGCCCTCTGGATGGCAGCCACACCCTTGAGCATATCAACTGGTGCCACCCAAGTTTGGTGTCACTAAGAAACTTTATGAGGAAGTATTCAGTCGCTTCCTCCAGGGTGACAGATAAAGGTATTAAACAGGTGAGTCTCATCCTGCTTTCTATAGGTTTCCAGACACCTTCAATGCAAACCACTGTGCAAACCACTGTGTGTGCTGGCTGTGCTGGGACTTTGGTTCCACCAGGTAGAGTCATCTGTATGTCCCTTTGGGACATACTTCCTTTTGGGAAGACAGAACTTCAAACAGCGCAAGTGGGATTAACAATTATGAGCTGAGCTGGGAGAGAATTTGTGACAAAACTTTCTAGGTTATTCTCTCATGACAGCGACACAAACCCTGAATTATGGTGTGAGTGTGGAACAAAGCCTCAAGCCATAGCAGAATAAAACTCCGCTGTAACTCCCAGGGTACAGCCATCAGCTTTTAGCCAGCACTGCACATTCTCATTTAAAGACAGAAAGGGCAAGGATCTCAGGCAGAAAGCTAAAGGCAGTATAAGTAAATCCTCACAGATAGGTTTAAACACAGCCCTCTAGTGCAAGGTAGCTCAGAAACAGGTTGATGCAAGGTCTAAATGTGAATGATTGGAAGAAGTTCTCATAGTTTTCATATTTTGATGAAATGCTGTCCTTTGTGCAAATTCTGCTCATTATAATGTCATTATAACACCACAACTCAGCTCAGTCCCAAAGGCTATCCACCTCCAAGGTGTGACCACTCCTCCTTGAGTCTGCACCCTGAATTTTTCATAAACTATACCTTTAAATGCAAAGCAAGGCAAGAGATTTTTATACCAATCATAATAAAGGTATTTATGACTAGAGTCACTCAAACTCCACCTTGAAGGTAAAAAACAGTATAAAATTTCACAAGAAAGGGTGGCTATCAGGGAAGACACCATCACAAACATCTCAAGGAGGACTCCATCACAGACTGCCTTTGACTTCTGGGACAGGTCAACGGGCTGACCCTTTCTTTCTTCCCCACAGAGGGACACCTTGGAGTAAGACTTAGACTGTCCCGAGTGCTTCTTCGGGAAACTTAGAAATCTCTCTAGAGAGTCTCTTTCCTACATTTATAGCCAGGCTGTATTATTTGTAACTCTGTCGCACCTTTTGTATAACTAACAACTCTTTTATTTGCATGTGCTTTGCAGACAGTGTATTTATCACCAGCAACCCATACAAACCTCCAAATCTGTTGCTCAAATAAACTGCACTGGTTAAGTAGCTAGTCATTTTGGTTTCTCACTGAACAAGACCAAAGAGTGGCCATGCTAGTTCATGAGCACGACTAGACTGAAGGTGCAGACCACTATTAGTGTATTGGGAATCAGGATAGTTTATTTTATTAGATGTGACTGGACTGATAGTGGTGAATTGGGCATCACTCAGAATTTAAACCTAGCTGCACTTAGCCTCCCACTTTGGTGAAGAGTATTAGAACACAAGGGAGGGGTTTTTTGCCAAATTTTCTGCCAAAACTACTTTTGCCTCTTAACGCAATACTTACAAAAACAAAGGTTAGGCTATGAACATACAATGGGGAAAAAAAGGAGGTATCTTTTTTAAGGATTGTCTTCCTCCTTCAGGGTTGGGAACATGGAGGGGAATTGGCAATGTTGGGCCACAAGGGAGGGGTTTTTTGCCAAAACTAAGCTACTTTCCCTCTTAACGCAATAGGATGTAGCATATGAAAGAGTCTTTTCTCTCAACCTTTGTTTTGTCTATGAAAAATTGCTTCTTCAAACACACTCTTTTCCTAGAGATGCCAGAATCTTCCAGCCTGTTGCCAGGTAGTGTATGGACTAGCTTGAAATAGCACAGGGCTAGGAGACTTGTTATCTACCCCCAAAAAAAAAAAAAAAAAAAAAAAAAAAAAGTTCTCTCTATCATTAAGTGTCCTAAACTACACTCAAAGCTAGTTCAGGAAAGATGAATTCTTATGGTCCTCTTCTGCTTCCTTCAGACCTAGGAACATGACTAATTAAGGCTGAAAATGGTTCTACAACAATTGCATTAGTCAAGTATTAGTTTTTCAGGAATGTATTTTCAAATACAGAATAATTGCTGGCCTGGCCAATTCCATTAACTACAAGGATTTTTGGGTGTATTTTTGTGTTTGGTTTTGTTTGGATGGGGTTTTTGGTTTTTTGTGGTTTTGTTTGTTTGTTTGTTTGTTTTGTTTGTTTGTTTGTTTTGGTTTGGTTTTTTTGTTTTAAATTCCTTCATGCACTGCAAAGGAAAGTCCAGTTTATATTTTCACTAAGTGCATCAAGCACATAGCAGCATATTGCAAATCACCTAGGATCTGAACTCCCAGAGCTTTTCAGTAGGAGCCCCTCATTTTTGAAAATCCTACACTAAAATAATCCTGTTATCAGTGCCTGCACAACTTGAAAGGTATGTTTTTCTAGTTAAGGATATTAATAAAACTGTCATTATTTCTTCAAAATCAATTTCTGAAAAAGATAAATTACTTGCTTCACAGTTGGGAAATGGAGATTCCTCTGGAGTTCACAACTGTGACTTTTTTTTTCCCCGCTCCATGTACAAGGAAGTTATGTCTATTGTTAAGAACTTAGCTTTCACATTCAAAGAAAAAGCTGTTTTACATTCAGGACTATGCATATCAAAACAGAAAAAAACCCTTACTTTTCTTTACAATGAATAGAAGTTTTTCTCATTGACCCATTCCAAAGAATATTCCATGCAAGGCAGATAGACCTGCCATCAACATGGCTGACCATTTCTCTTTGTAAAAGATGTAAAGTCAGCAGGCAATTAGAATTCAGACCTGCACTGTTCCAATTCAAAAGTTTAGAAAACAAGTACAATTTTGAGACATTTAGGAAATAATATATAATTTGAAGGTATCACTTAAGTGTCAGAATTAAACACTTCAGTCTCAGGATATTCCTTCAAGTGTTTAATGCAATACTAAGTTGATAAGCTGCAAGGGGAATATCGCACATTCACATTAATAAAAAGGAGGTATAAAAAAAGGAAGTATCTTTTTTAAGGATTGTATTCCTCCTTCAGGGTTGGGAACATGGAGGGGAATTGGCAGTGTTGGGCCAGAATCTTCAATTGGCAAAAGCCTTGAAGTTAAATTATGCCCATTTTCCACTGTGCACCCCTGTACGACACTAAAGACCTTATTAGGACACAATTAACATAAGTTGTATAACACTATTAATAGCAAAAATTCATCTATAGAGGGAAAAAATATTTTCTTAGCACTGTTAATAAGCTTATTCCCTACCAACAGCATACTTACATAGAGCATGAACTGCAGGGTCCCCACATCCTGTCCTCTACTCCATGTCCCCTGGGCATACATGGCCCAAGCTGTTTTTGAGAAAGTTACATGCTGCCTCTTCTCCATTTTTTAGGGTTCCCATTTGAAGCAGGCTGCAGCAGAAAAATGTCTTTTTCTCCCTCGGGTACATTTTTTTTCTTTAAACAAAACATAAAGGAGTTCTTGACATCACAAGAAAACACACAGAAAAGGGAAAATCTGGCACCTCTCACCCCAGGAGGAGCTTGGAGGGGAGACAGAGAGGTCCCAAATAATTACGGTCTCATGCTAGGTCCCAGCCTCAGGACATTTTTTAAGTAGAGCAAGAGTCAATTTTTTACAGCAGGGTGCTATGGATTGCTAGTGAAAATACTGTTATATGCAGTAGTGAATGAGAAACTAGAAATAAATTAAACAGGTTCAATTTTTGTCTGACAAAGTTCATGAAAAATCACTGAAAAAGCTATCAGAAAGCAGATAAATTTTTGATTAATGCATTCCCTGTGCTTGAAAGGTGGAGGCCAGTTTAGTAACAAAATAATGTTTACAATGTTTTATTTCTCCTAAAAGGCTCAGTTAAAGTTTTTCTATTAAAGCCCACTTCAACCATCTGAATAGTATCCTAATAAATCAATTAAGGGACCTATTTATTACAGTGCCATTTTTCCATTTAACCAACAGTCAAGAGGAAAGAAAAATAATGTTAGTGAATAACAGGAAAAAATCTACAGCATCAACTCTTTTTTGTTTCCTTTGCATGACTATAAGTAAGATTTCATGTTCTTTGAATAAGATTGATTTTAAACAATTTTCTATCTTCTTACATTAAGTAGTTGTGATGAGGTTCTGCTGCTTAACATGCACTGAAGTGCATATCTTATAACTCATATCTTAAGTATTATGCTCTTAAGCCTCAAAATTTATTTTGAATTTGTCTTAATCTTATTATCTGTGGGTGTTATAACCAGAGTAAAGACATAGCCAAATTTTCTGTAGCTTGACCTAATAGAGAAGATACTCACATCTGTGTCTTCTTCCTTTCTCTTCTCCCTACTGCTGTCCCAAAAATGATGGAGTCTCTGAAAATCTCTTTTCATGTGCAGTTGCAGATGTTTTATGTGCAGAAGTTGTGTTATATAGGAACAGGATTCGTCCCACATATGTATAACCAGTTTTGCTTACACAACACACATGGATAAATAAAGACTATAATTTTGAGGTTACCACATTCACACTTCAATCATTCACATGTACTTCCTCCATTTCCTTTTGATCCATAAGAAACTGTGGAGTTTTGAGCACCAAAGGTCATCAGGAATCGAAAAAGCTAACTTCCCTGAGAAATCATCTGACTCTTGAAACAGAGGGTGATCCCTGTAGTTTTTTTCCAACACTGTTTCTATGGTCATTACAGATATGGGTTGAATATTCAGTTCTGGAAAAGTTGTTATTATTGTAATCTTATTAATAAATGTCAATGGGAACTTCAATTACTAATCAATAGTGAACAACTTCTACCCTAAACCATTGAAGATGGTTTCAGGATTTCTTTTGTTTATTAGAAGGTATTTGAAAGAGGGAGCCAAAACGACTATATTTTTTAAATTAATGTATTTCATTGTATCATATTTGTTAGCCTTTTTTTTTAAGACATATTGTCTAGATTGATAGCTTAAAAGGAAGCAATTTACAGATACAAAGAAAGATACTTCTCCAAATATCTCTTCTCAACCACACTGCTAGAGTACTTCATTTGGAATTTATAAACATTTTGTACATCAGATTTTTGCTCATATGAAGGCTTAAGAAAAATCTTGAAGCATACATTTGTTCATTAAAACAATGAAAGGGTAAAAGAACAAAGCTATATTTAAAAAACCTTATCACCATGGTTACTAAACACAGGCTAATTTTGTAACCAAATTTTACTGAGAGGGCAGAATAGATTGTTACCTCTCTATGACCTAATCAAACATTCAAAACATTCTCAAAAAATTATTATTATTATTGTTGTTGATGTTATTCAACAATTAATAACCACCTGAATACAGAGTTCTAAAACAAATCATGAAAAGCCATAATTTCAAACATGTTTGTATGATATCGGCAAGCATTTTCAGAGAAGCATCTTTGTTTTACACCTTTCACAACCTATTTGTGAAGAAGAAAAAAAAAAAAGTGAGGTTAATGATTACATGATTTTCAATTAACAGTGTAATGTCTAAAGGCTAACTACATTTGCTATATAAAAATCCCCCACAATTTGTTTATAAAGGATCAAAATTGTACTCAGTGTTTTGCACTAAGAAAAAAGAAGCAGATGTCCTTGATTGGCAGAACTGCATAAAGAGTTATTAGTTGCTCATCTTACCTATGCACAACCTACCAGTGCTACAAATGTATGAGAAGTCACAGCTGATGTGAATTTTTTAAAATGCCACAGAGTGCAAATGCCTCAGATTAGTAAAGGGGGAGAAAAGATCCATCAGATTAATTACTACCAATAGGCAAGAAAGAGATGCTAAATTAATTTCTTTGTCCATTTAGGATTTGACTTTTCAGCTGAAGCTACCAATAAAGGCTTCCATCTAGTGGCAGTTTAGGTGGCAGTCTCTGTTGCATGCCCATTCATCTGTGGCCACCTACCACTTGCATCTTCCAAGTAACTCAATAGTGACTCAATTATTAGGACCTGGACCGAGCTGAGAAACAAATTTTCTTGAGTTACCACCTATTAAGTGCTCACAGAAGCCTGGACTTCCCTACTTTACTGCAATATATGAGCTGCTCTCCTGTACTTTATGCATCAAAACATTAATGTGCAGTATAATGATTTTGCCCAAAAAATAAATTAGTTTGGTGCTCATCAGTTCATGGCACTATGAAAGTGTCATTATTTCTTTTATAAGAGAAGACAACTAACTGATATTTAATATGCTGGATCTCTTTTTTATTTCTAGCACTAAGTTGTTATGAATGAAAACTTTTTTATTATTATTATTTTTGGTATGGTCCCACCAGACCTAATAAAATGAAAATAAGTTATACAAAATAAGTTATACATTATAAGAAATATGTATTAATTAAAATTCCTAATAGAAACTCATAAAATTATTTCTCAATAACACTTGCAGCAATTTTTCTTTTAGCACTTCATAAAAACCAGCTAATTATACATCATGTCAGATGTTGAATGGTTTTTGTCAGGCTTATTGTAGGATTGCCTTCATTTTAACTTCATACAACCTAAGATATTACTTCTTATGTGGTCAGATATCATTTCCACTTACCAATGAATATTTCAGTATTTCATATTAAGCATTCATTGGAGCAGGAAACAAAATTATGGTGTTTTGCTTTGCTAGCAGGTGCCCTTACTGCTGGCCTGTACAGCCCCAGTCTGTTCTGCTTTCTGTCTTTCACTCAATTAATATTTCAGTAGTGTGTATACAGTGGATTTATTACAAGAGAATATAACTTAAGAACTAGTAGAAAAATAATATGTACCCTGATTCTTAAATCAATCGTCTCTAAGAGCTGAAGGAGAGGGAAGGCATATGCTTAATCATGTTAGATGACATCTAAATTTGTATCGGAACCTCTATCTTCCAAAAGCAAAGGTCTGTTTTGTCAATTACAGACAGAACCACAGAATATCAGGGATTGGAAGGGACCTTGAAAGATCATCTAGTCCAATCCCCCTGCTGAAGCAGGAACACCTAGATCAGGTCACACAGGAATGTGTCCAGGCGGGTTTTGAATATCTCCAGAGAAGGAGACTCCATCACCTCTCTGGGCAGCCTGTTCTGATGTTACATCACCACTCGCTGTGAAGAAGTTTTTCTTCATATTTAAGTGGAACCTCCTATGTTCCACCTTGCACTCATTGCCCCCAGTATTATCATTGCCTGTCACTGAGAAGAGCCTGGCTCCACCCTCTTGACACTCACCCTTTACATATATATAAACATTAATAAGGTCATCCCTCAGTCTCCTCTCCTCCAAGCTAAAGAGACCTAGATCCCTCACCCTTTCCTTGTATGGGAGATGCTCCACTCCCTTAATCATCTTTGTGGCTCTGCCCTGGACTCTCTCCAGCAGTTCTCTGACACAATATTCCAGATGCGGTCTCACCAGGGCAGAGTAGAGGGGGAGGAAGACCTCTCTCCACCTACTAACCACACCCCTTCTAATACACTCCAGGATGTCACTGGCCTTCTTGGCCACAAGGGCACAGTGCTGGTTCATGGTCATCCTGCTCTCCACCAGGACCCCCAGGTCCCTTTCCCCTAAATTGCTCTCCAACAGGTCATTTCCCAACCTATATACCTACAGTGGTAACTGGAGTTGTTCTTGCCCAGATGCAGGACCCTACATTTGCCCTTGTTATATTTCATTAAATTTCTCCCTGCCCACCTCTCCAGCCTGTCAAAGTCTCGCTGGATGGCAGCACGGCTTTCTGGCATGTCAGCCACTCCTTCCAGTTTTGTGTCATCAGCAAGCTTGCTGACAGTGCACTCTATTCCCTCAGCCAAGTCGTTGATTAATATATTGAATAGTACTGGTCCCAGTACAGATCCGTCTACTATTACTTTTATATATGCTAGGAACTAAGTGACAAAGCTACCAGAATTTCAGCAGTGATGAGTAAAATCTAGTTGCAGAGTCAGCTTCAGTGACTGCAAGTCTGGTGGATATTCTGTGAAGGTTAGCAGGAGCTAACTGTTAAACTGTGGCACTTAGAGGAGAATATGAATACATCTTCTTTGTGATGTATCCACAAGAGGGTATGTGGACTCAACAGGATTTGTCTGATTGCTACAAAAACAGCAAACAGATTTCTGTTTCTTAATGATCATCGGTATAAAAGTCATCCTCAGGAACTCTATGGAATTATTTTTCACATTTCATTCATTCCTTTATGTGTGATTTCCAACTCCAGATGAGGTACAAGTGTGTGAGGGCTAAGGAAACATTTTGAATGAAATGTTCTGACCTCTTGAACAGAAAATAATTTTCTCTAGTTTTAATTATTTCTAATTTTGATAACAAAAGTAATTTCAAGTGAAGTACGTTAAGAATTCAAAATCATTTAGTCAGAATGTGCTATCATAATTCAAATTCACACTTTCCCTGAAACAATGTCAGTGTAATTTCAGACTACAACATCAAGATATTTTAGCAGAGCATTTCAGAGGTTCTGTTATGACCTCCAAGAAGCAGTAAACATCTTGAAGCAAATTTCGTTAAGATTTTGTTATTGAAAGTGCAAAAGGAAAAAAACTTTGAGAAGACAGGGTCTCTGAGGTATCTATGACATCAAGACAATGAAGACCTGAATTTGTTCTGACACTGCAGCATCACTTCACTGGATAAGGGTAAAGCAACATGGTCCAGGTAGGGAACACTCCACTTTCTTCATTGCACAGCTAGAACACAGAGCTGGGAGAGAGACTGTCCAGGGTCAAAACCACTCTATTTATGATAGGGAGCTATATGATAAGGAGTCAGTGAAGTAAAAGTATCTTGGTTTTACAAGATCAGACTCTTGAGAAAGAGGAAGCATCATCTATGGAATTACCACACAAATCTACCAAAGCCTGAGACAGGACTGAATAACTACTAGTTACATCAAAAGCCTGCTTGGTTGCTAAACTGCCATATGGAGTATACAATGACAGACAGATAAAACTTGATTAACAGATCGTGGAAAAGCCTTCACATATTTGAAAAAAAAAAAAAAACAGTTCTGCAAGAAGTCAGTCCTGCTCAGTACCAATTTCTCAAGGAGCAATTACTGTGTGAAATATTATTACAGCTAAGAGGCAGGGCTCTTGAAAAGGAGAACACCTTATTCTCTATGTCTATACAAAACCATTCACATGAGAACTTTTTATTCATTAATAAAAAAGATAACACTAATAATAAAATGGACAAAAGACAGCCTCAGACAGAGCTCACTCACTAAGTAAACTGCTTCCATTAAAATTTTATCTTTTCCTGACTAACAATAAAGAAAACAAGAATATGCATTCCAAATGCAGATATTTGGCATACTAAGGCCAGTGGTTTTTATGATGAAAAGGAAGAAAAGGCAAACTGAAGCAGCTTTTCTTCCTAGAAATCAAAAGATCTGGGTCTGAAAAGGAAGCTGCATGTTTAAGCAAGTATCAGGTAAGAGAAAAAGAGATGGCCATTGGGCAGATTCAGTTCTCAGCTGTGAAAGAAAAAGATTAAATGGTGTCTCATCAACTCAGAGTATCCATGCCTGGATTAACCTGGATGGAATGAAGAGCATCCAGAAAGAGAAACGATGGTGAAAGAATCTTGCAGAAAAGTAGTAGACACTGTACAGTCTGTTCTTGTCAAAAGAAAGTAATCAAACAAGTTGCATTTTTATTTACAAATCTTTTTCTATACTTTGTGGGTGGGTTTTTTTTGGGGGGGCGGGGGATNNGGGGGATTTGTTTTGTTTGGGGGGTGGTGGGTTTTTTTGTTGTTGTTGGTTTGTTGGTTTTTTAACACTTTCTTCCATGGATAACATTTTCTTTCTATCCTTAACTGAATACCTCTTGTTATCAGTGTGAAAACAGGACGCAAATTCTCTTTAACAGGGGGGCAGGGAGGGAAAGGGAAGGTGTATCACTTTAGTGTATTATCATATTTTGATTTTTTCTAAACAATTTTTTAACTTACAAAAATTCTGTCTCAAATCAGCCCATATCAATTAGGATTTTATGTCACTAAAATTGGTTTACAGCTTATCAATTATCTAATTTTGTGTCCTAATTGTCTTCACCAGCAGTGGATATTCAGCCTTGTTCTTCCCTCTTGAAAAGATATCAGCTGAGGTCAGACTTGCCAGTTGCCATTTTTATTTCATCAACTCCTTGACAATGTTTGATAAAACGTGAATTATTTCTTGTACAAGCCACAATAATGGAAAATTAACTTCAGATGGGCCACTTTCCATTGTGTGCAATCAGCCTCTGGGACACCTGTTACTATCAACATGGAGAACCACTATGTTATAGAGTCCAACACTCCTGACTTCAATCCCCTTCTCAATGACTCTCACCTGTGGGAAGTAACAGTACCAGAAAATCTTGAACAGCAGGTTAGAAGCATTGTCCACCAAAAAGAGGCTTTCACAAGACACACGTTAACTAGAGATATGGTCTTGAATGTGTGCTGGTTAGCATGACTGCAAGCCTTTCTTTAACAGAGTAAGCTTTTGGAAGCATAATGCATAATCTTGCAGCTCTTTAACACAGTACTTCAAACAGATGCTCAAGAACAGGCTAGACAAAGATCTTCCACGGCATACTCCATAGTTTTCCTAAATAACAAGTTCCAGTACTTCACTGTTCTATCTCTGAGAATGGTTTTCCCAGAATTTCATCCAGCCTGTCCCACTGTAAGTCATATTTTGACATCTAATCATTCCTGTTACCCTCCTGAGAATTTTCTTACATGCTTCTGAAAAGCAGTACCAAGCACAGCAGCAAGTATTTCAGGTTAAGCCTTAAGATTGTTAAGAACAATGATGTCACAGTTCTTGCAAGTCAGCCACTCGTTTAGCATGTTCCCATCATTTGTTAAGGGATGAAAAAGATACAGCCACACACTCTACTTGTTTAGCTTATAATACACTATAATTTCCACAGCCTTTTCTAAAATAGAACTGGTAGCCACTTGTACATTTTGTTTTTCTGCCTGATCACATCTACTAATTCCTGTCATTTGTCAGAACTCTTTATGTTGTTGGTTTTGGTTTTTTTTTTTTTTTTAACTCGCACTCCTCCCCAGACTTAAACTATTTGTAAGTTTATTAAATCTACTCTCCATTCCATCATCCAAGTTCATCCATAGAGTTACTATTATATAATGTATCCAGGACAGACAGCAATAGCCACTTTGATACATTTTTCCTAGTTTACTACTGATCAGACACTATCTTCTGAGTGCAGTTCAAAGCTACATTTTACCATTTCATTTACCATTGTGGATTAAATCTTCCAGTCAACAGCTCACAGGACAAATCAGCCATATAATCCCTTCAGTGAAGACTGACACAATAATAATGTAATAAGTCCACTGATGGTCTTAGTAGATATGTCCCTGCTCATTGCAGCGGAGTTGGACTAGATGACCTTTAAAGGTTCCTTCCAATCCAAACTACCCTATGAACAAATGAAATGCAAACAATATGACTCATTACTAGCCCTTGAGAGAGACTAACACAACAGCAAACAAGGACAGTTAAAAAACAGATATGGCTTGCTGGGCAACTCCCAAGATAATCTGCCAAACTCCCTGCCAGAGCACATTAGATTGTTTTTTCTTCTTCATATTGATGACAGCCACTGCAGGTTGCTACAAAGCAGTATCCTTTTCAGAACAGTAGGAACAAGAGCAGCTAGCTGAATCCATTACAGTATGGAGAACAGCTCTCATCCAGCATGTAATTTAATAGTCAAGTCCAACACGTAAATTTTTATAACTGCAATCACTCACACAGGATCATTACAGGTCTGGGAGTACTCGTGTATTTCAAGAAAAGATAATGATGCTATACAAGCTGCAATAAAATGTAAGGGAAATAGAGCACATCTGCCAAGTAGCAGCATAATCTTCGCAGTCAAAGAGATGAGGATTTGAAAAAGAATCAACAAGAACAGATTTGGAAAGAGTCCAAACAACGCACCTATGTCAGAGAGCAACAAAAGGGCACTAAATACAGCCAGGGGATGTGGTTTCTTTTATCCATGAGGGGATCATGACTCAAAACCCATTTAAGCAACCAGATTTCTTAAATGTAACTCCCACACTAGTTGAGGGTAAATTTTGCAACATTTTTATAACAAAATTAGTGGATTCCCCAAAGCATTTGGACATCATTTGCCCACAGGACTGGATGATAGTCCTGAAAAAAAAGTTTTAAAAAATAAGTTCAAAAAAGAAGGCAAAAATCATAAAGCCTAAAAATTGTCATCAGAGATCAGTGAGTTAAATTTAAGATGAAGAGGCAAATCTACATATGGCTCTTCAGAAACAGACAGTGTAAGATGAAAAGTAACACTATCAGGAATCAGATGATGAGCTCTTCAGTTCAAAACATCCCCATCGTATCAGATAGCTCAAAGTTGCTGCTACAAAGATTTGTTCAGGCCCTAGCCTAAACCAGAATACTAATATGGAAACATTTCTATTTAGAGTACATTCCCTAAGTCAGAAATTCACATATTTGAAGAGCAGCCCTTTTCCACATTACTCATCCAGTCGATGAATAGATTTGCCAAGTCTGAATGACATACTTATCACTGTGTCTTTGGCAGGAGACCTGGGAGCCTTGCTGGGAACTGTGAAGATACATCCAGCAAGCCTGTCAAAACACGAACTGTTCACACATAGCTAAGACGATGAGACAGAACGATCCTTACATGACTTCTGCAGTCGCACCAGAAATCTGTAGAAACAGTTGAAAGGCATTAAAACCGCTCCTCGCTCTATTGCAGGATGATGCCAGCTTGTCAGGATGCTGATCTGGAGCTTCTTCTAAAGCAAAAAGTAGACATGCTTCATCAGTAAATAGCGTCAGCATTCTTGTTGGTTGGATGTGGATTTCTACTGTTACCATGTAGAGCTGGCACCATTTGTCTGCTCAGCAAGTCTTGCAGATCAATACCGGTTCCATACGTATCACATGGTTATCCCAGGTTCCACAGAACAATAAACCCTTTGTTCAGCAGGGCAACATGGTAAGACATGGGATGAATGAGCGCTCTTTTACTTATGTTAGAATGCATGTTTTTTTCAAGCCTGTAGGACCAATCTAGCTACTCTTGGAATATCTCTAAGGTCCCCAAGGCACACCACCATTCTTGGCTTGCAGACATGCTGCAGAGCAACCACCTATAGAAGCTGATTCTTCTGCTTTTCTCTTTGATGTGAAATGATGTTCAGAAATCTGCAATACAAGTTCAATGGCAGGGATATTGAGTGTTCCCTCAGGGTATAGCAATAAAGATTCTTTTTCAGGTGTGAAAACAAAAGGTTGTTCTACTCAAACTGAGGACAGTGTCATGACCTACCAGTACTGGGCAGGTATTGCAGCTAGCTGATTGTCTGCAGGAAGCGGAGAGCTCCACTTTTCATCATCAATACAATTGCAAAAGAATTCACGTGCCAGGTCTAAAAATGTAAGTTCAGCCCATGCTCAGATTCACCAAATGTTTATCTCTCGCCTATGAAATGTGCAAAGCCACATTCCCAAATAGGCAGTACAGCAACCAAGCTCTAACTCATCAAGAGAATGATTCTATGAAGAGAATCACAGAGTGGTTAGGGTTGGAAGGGACTTTTATGGTCAACTCCCTTCAACGAGAAGGGACACCTTCAACTCGATCAGGCTGTTCAGAGCTCCAACCAACCTGACCTTGAGTATTTCCAGGGATGGGGCATCTACCACTTCTCTGGGCAACCTGTTCCAATGCCCCATCATCCTTTATTGTAAAAAAATTCTTCTGGTCCTAGTATGGATCCTTGAGGGTCACTAGTCATTATTGATCTCCAAGTGGAAAATGGGTAGTTGACCACTACTTTCTCGATGCAACCATGCAGCCAATTCCTCATACACTGAACAGTCCACCGATCAAATCCATACCTCTTTAACTCAGAGAGAAGGGTGTATGGTGCACTGTGTTAAAGGCATTACAGAAGTCCACACAGATGACACGTGTAGCTCTTCCCTTGTTGACTGAAGTAGTAAAGAAATCCAATTTTCTGTTGGTAATGAAAACTTTTTTATATGTCAAAACTTAGGAACCTACACATCAGTTAGATACTGCCCATCTGCAATCAGCACGCTCATTTCTTAGTGCTCCAGTATTGCATACACCTTCCTGCAGCATTAACTATCAGCACACAAGTAAGAAATAGCATAGAGTGAAGAGGCATCAAAATTTCAGATACCATAGTCTAAAATTTAAGTGGTGCTGGGCTCTACAGTGCAAGTTGTAAATTCTACTGTTGATCTGTGGGACAATTCCTAAAATGAAATTATATTAAAAAGACAGCATTGTTCACACATTAAGGAAAAGGTATGCAAGGAATCCATCTCCACCCTGTCCAATATTGCTTGCAAAGCAAGAGAGGATGGAGTAGGGTGGAGATTCTACAACCAAAGTCTGTGGTAACACAGCAGATATGGGAACAAGATGGTCCTATGAAACTGATAAGCTGCATACTGGTTACCTTGACGAAACAGTTTGCCAGATTTTGATGAAATGCTGTCCTTTGTGCAAATTCTGCTCATTATAATGTCATTATAACACCACAACTCAGCTCAGTCACAAAGGCTATCCACCTCCAAGGTGTGACCACTCCTCCTTGAGTCTGCACCCTGAATTTTTCATAAACTATACCTTTAAATGCAAAGCAAGGCAAGAGATTTTTATACCAATCATAATTGGTAAGTAGTTTTACTTAGACACAGAATTTGATTTAAAATTTAGACTATTAACAGAAATTAATATATTATCACAGAGGAAGATGCATTAGCAATACAGACTATAATCTCCAAACTAAGAGCCTAAGAAATGTTACAGGTAAGTATGTCAAATTATTTTAGACAATTTTAGAAAGGGATTAATCTTTTTCCTTTGCTTAATCTCAGACTGCTACAGGCTATATTGCATTTATGATTTCTAACTCCAGATAAACTACCAAATCACTACAGAACAAGCAGCAAGATGAGGACCCATCTGGCTCATGTTGCTGCTTGAAATCTACTAAACATATTCCCGCTGACCACAGTTTATGCTTGATATGTCAGCAAGATAATAAGGCTTTCTAGTTTCTAAATGTTCATGAGCCTCTAACATGGTAGAAGTTAAAGAAAAAATAACAAAAAATCCCCTAACTTAAGCTAGGTCTGACAATAGCACTGCACCAATCCAGAATTTTTGAAAGCTCACACTACAGAGACAAATTTGGAATACTATTCATATAATCAAAACAGTTAAACAATTCTGATGCCTTTAAGCAAGATTTCAGTCCAGGAAACAGAGAATTCAAGATCCAGGCAAGGACATTTGCTTACAAGATAAAATGCCATATCACAAGATCACTGGAAAGTGCAAATTTCCTTCAAAACCAGCAGAAAGCTATGAAATGATAGTCCAGAGTCAACAGCTAAAATGAGTGAGCTATTTTAATCCTTCTCCAAAAGCGGTCACAGCAGGGATAACTGTGGAAAAACAGCAATTTGGTGTTTTACTTGGAAGTATCTTATCAAGCCAGCACACAGGAAAACTAGGAATTTCTTTTTCCTGAAGTTCCTGCAAGCATTGATCAGAGCCAAGTATTTTAAGTCAGTGCTATATTAAATTTCACTGCTAGTTTTAAGTCACTGGATGATACTCGATGTACAAATCCAGTTGGTGAGTTCATCATACAGTAAACTTCAAAACCACCTCATTTATTTTAAAGTCACAGTACAGTTAAAAACAAAGTTTCCACCACATGAAGTGTTGATTAGAGATGAATTCTTGAATGGATATTACAGTTACAGTAGGGCATACAAAATCTTTTAAAACCTTTTCAGTTAAATGGCTCATTGAACTCCTGAGACACTTTAGTGCAGATTTGGCAGGTGAAGAATCATTCTGATTATAGATGCTAGCAGCTATTTAGTGTTTGTACAACAGAGGATGATAGCAAGCGTCTAAAACAACTTTTGAACTCTCATGCAGAAGCCTCCTTCTTGCAAGCTGCAACTAGCAATGACATAGTTGTAAATTCGGTTAACATCTGAACTAAAAAAGTGGTACTCTAAACAAAGAGACAAAGCCACCAATTCAAAAGCAACTCATTGTATTTCTGCATGTAGACCATTTAGACAGGAAATGGGACTGGATTAAGAAGAACCTGGAAAAGAAGAGAAGGCTGGAAGCAGGGGAAACCTATAGCAACATATACCTAGGGACTGATCAGGTGCCTTGGCCAGTGACCATTAAGCCTGCACACACCACACAAGCAGCGATGTGGCATGAAGCCAACACTTTCCTGCTATTCTTCCCCAGACAAGCAGCAACCTCCCCAGTGAGGAGATAGAATGGATACAACTCAGCAAATTTGGGTATCACAGCTCAATCTTACACCCAGAAAGATTAGCAAACAAATCTGTACATGATGCAGCCAAAGGAGAAGTGATAATTATCACTCTTTAAAGCTGAACATGAAGTATGAACAAAATGGCCAAAAAAGGAGCAGTTAACTTTATGTAGATTAACTCATCTGAGTTTTCCATCAGGGCATCCACAAAGAATACTTGAAGTTCTTGATATCCTCCAGACATAGCTTCCAGAAAGTCAACATTAGGTTCTGCCTTCTGTTTGTGTTACTTAAACTTGTTATAAATAATTCGTTGCAATTTTCCCCAATGGTCATGTTTAGTGTTCAGCTCCCTTTGGCTAGAACTAGCTCAGACTGCCTAGTCAAGTTTCAGTACCTACCATCAGTGTTTGAATACTTTTTTTGTCCTTTCAAATGTCTCATTGGTAGCAGATTGATTGCTATTAGTTGAACAGACTTGACCGCATACTTGCAGCTTACGATCAAGCTATAATATCAGACATTATTCCAGGTTACCACAAACTTGTGCGTCATTGGAGCAGTTGGCACAAAACAATTGTTAAAGAACTTCAGTTTTGTTTGTTCCAGTAAGAGTCCAAATATCAGTTCCCTGTGTTCATATATTCACTAGGCAAGTCACCTAAGACTTCTTGAAATACTGAATTATTAAAACTAAATTAAAATTCAGACATTCCTGAGAGCCTGCTTTTCTGAAATGACGCAGGAAGAGGCACGCTGATTTAGAAATAACTCAACAGAAACCTGTCAGTTTAAATAGTTTGCAAACATGCAAGCAGGACATTAGATTAATAATTCCTCTACATTTTAATAATAATTTAACAAGCAGTCTTATGAAAAGATCACCTAAGTTACATTTCTATGTAACTTGGAGGGACTTGCATGGACTATCAGTTTCCCTCAGCTAGCATTAGAAGTTTAAAAACCTGTAAACATATTCTCTTTCAGAGTCTGTCAAAGGATATTTAATGGTATCTTTCAGCCTTAGAAATATAGTTCAGTAACTATATAACTAAAATAACATTACTTTACAGAGACAACATGAATGACAAATATTTGTGAACTGTGTTTATATAAACATACTGGCTTGTAAATAGATTGACAACATTTGCATGAAATATTTAAAGAAAACTTCGGAGTAGACAATTCTCATTGAAGACCAAAATAAGTTAGAAGTTAATCACAACTTAAGTGATTAATTGATTATTACTATGTCAGGCACCAGGCAATTTCAGAACTGAACTGTATTAAAACACTGCAACAATGCTAAGTATTTCCACTTACATGAATTATTTCCTTTGATCCAGCAAAAGCCACCTCATGGTTACATGGTATCTTCAGTGGATAACAGTAAGAAAATGACTTATTCTTCACAAACTGGGAACTCACCACTTAGGTAGAAGTTTTTGGCATACTTTGAGGACAGTCTTTTATTAGCTATAGTTTTATACAGGAATCCCAGAAATACCAGCAAAGCTAATACAAAAGTCAAGTCACATTCTTCTGAAAGTACAGACTTCATCCAAATCTTTCTAGCAGTGTTTGCACCAACTGTTTTGCAGGATTTTAGGTAGCTTTATTTATGAACTTGAATAAAAAAAAATCCCAAAAGGTAGGCATGAATGTATTTCAGAAAACTTAAGTTAACAGAAAAGCATCATGAATTAGGAAATAGTTAAAACAGTTTATCAAATTATATATCAGAAAGCTACATACACACTTAATCATAAAACAGTATTTTCTACATATTATTCAAAACCAGCTTCAATATTTTTTCCTGATGTAACAGTGATATTCAAAAAGTGATATCCAGTTTTTTACCCCTTTAAGTGAGTACACTTATTTCATACATTTTTACAGGTGCAAGGATGCTTATTTGGATACCAATTCTGTATGGGTATGACTTTCAAAATAACTTTAATTACATTTTCCCATCTTGAAGGCAAAAAATTATCAACGGTAGTAAACAGACAGTTCATCATCACTCATGTCTGAATCATCTTCATCCACCTCACCTTCAATGACCGATTTCTTGCCTTTGCAGCATGAAACAATTAATCCAATTACAAAGATCTGCAAATTTAAAATAGGTCATAAAAGTTAGTGCTATTCAATTAAGAAGCATACAAGGGCAATATATAAAAAACAAAATGGCAGTGTAGCGATGTAAATGATTCAACAACTACTACTATAAATTATCCAACTTAAGTGATTTTTATAACTAAAGTACTTACTGCAATGAATGCCCAGTTCCCAAAGTAATATGCAGCACTGAAGAACCAGAATTTATGAAGAAAGAGGTATGTCCGAGTAACAATGCACTGATCTAAAAGGAAAGCAAACAGTACCAATTAACACAGAACAAATGAAAGTTAATTGATTCCAATTTATAGGATAATAATTCAACAGTTTTGAAGACTGTTCCGCTCTGAAGAAAAATTACACTCCATTAAACCACATTTACCCCACATTACTCTACCAATAAGGTACACAAGAAGAATATTTGATATTAATGGGAGACTGAACATGAAAACACCAAGCTAAGAGTTACACAAGTAACCCCATTAATATTGGGTACAATTTCTCAATTACTGCCTGTTCTGACAGAACTTAATTACTCACTTCCCATTTTAGATTAACTATAGGCATAAGGATGAGATACAAAGCAGATTCTGTATTAAAAAAACGATTTCAGTACTCTGAAAAAATGCCTCTCTATGAGGACTGCATAAGTCTTATAAAAAAATCAAAGTTAATTACAGTGTTAAGTTGTGTAGGCACAACACACCCCACCACATACTGAGCCTTCGTGACCCAGCTAGCAGAGGCCTATTTGTACCTGAGACCTGGCAGTACTGGCTAAATCTTACTCCTTCTCCAACACCGTAAAACCTGCCACACCTAAAAATACTACTCCAGTATTCTTCTCCATTGCGAAGCGGCAGATTTTAATAGAATTAAGAAGCAAATTGCCAAGGCCAACAGGCAGCATAAGGGCTTGTATGGGACACTGAGCCTGTAACGCTGAAAGGTGGTGTCAGAGGGCAACCAGCAGGACATACAAGCCAGCTGGCAAATCTCTCCAATGCAAGGAGAGGTGCAACCCAGTTCATGCTAAGATATAACATGGTCTCATGTTTTTCTCATTTACGATGCTTCAAACCACACCTAAAGTTCATTTCAGAGCAGAAATTAGTATCTAAACCATTTGAACACTAGAGAAAGTAAGCAATCCAGAATTTGCCTGTTCTTCCCATTATTTGCTAGCATGACACATCCATGGAAAAGGTAAAGTTTCCAACAAAGTAAGAAATGCTGGTAAAATGAAGCTGCTTCATAATTACAAGACAGTACTGTCCATATCACCTGCAGGTCTCCAGCTGGTTATTTGAATTAAGCATCTAAAATACTTTCACATAACTCTCTACAGGAGTTTGGTTATATAGGTGATGGTAAATATTTTAGAATAGTTTGACCCTGATAAAACATTTCTATGGAATGTGTCATCATTTCAACTAACTAAATTTTAGACTGCCATAACAAAAAATTTTTAATCAGCTTATCCCGCCATATGACAAAATTTAGAATAAGTTATAGTGAATAACCTGAATTAAAATAACTATTTATTATCCAGAACAATCATTGTGATTATTACTGACATATCTTGATCATTTGGAACAAAAGTATGTGGAAAGCTACCAAGCTTCCAATAGACAGCTGCCACAACTTTAAGAATACAGCATATTACATAGTGCTGACCACGCAACAAAGCCAAACATCCAGGATTCAAGATAAAGTATTTTTTTAAATAAAGGATGACAAGTGCTAATAGCCACAACTACCTGAAAAGTCAACTATATTTTACTTCAAGTCCATTAATGGGGTTTTTCATTCCGGTGAATTAGAGAACCCTTATGCTCAATGTACCAATATTTTCAAACAAAGGCTTGAGAAGTTAATTAGCTAGTTTAAGATTAATTACAAGGATAAAAAAATCTTGAAGTCTAAAAGGTCATTATATGGACTGAAAACTCAAATTATGAGAACTTATTTACAGACTGTCTTTTCAATATCTCAAAATACAGTAAGATTCCACAAAAGCATATAGAAGGAAATAGTTCTTTGGAGAATAGGTACAAATTGTTGTGAACAACATTACTTAAAAACATCGGCATTCTTTGGGAATCAATAGTGCCATTTGTTTTACCTCTTTATTAGTCAATTGGACAGTGAAACAGATTATATCCACCGTAAATCTGTACATCAAACTAGCAAGAAGGAGGGAGCAGAAGCCCAACACACCAGACACTAAGATTCAGAGGGTCCCAATTTTTCCAGCCCCTTGAAATAGTCCTCCAAGTTTATCAGGGGCAGAATTCCTGCACCTGGAACAAAGTAACACCATGCAACAGCGCAGGCTGATCAGAGACAATACAAATTTGCAGAAAATGACCTCATGTCCCAGTACACAAACAAAACACATTATGAGTGTTCATCTGCAACGCAAAATGTAACTGAATACCAGGCATCACTAACAGGACTACAGCCAATAGGCCCAGGGGAGCAATCGCTTCCTAGTCCTCTGGAACAGCATCTGCAACAGTGACATTTTGGGCTCCCCAGTAAGAAGCATTGGCATGCTGGAGCAAGTCCAGCACAGAACCACTTGAACAGTTTAAACGAAGAACATACAGTGAAGAAGTGTTTGTTCAGCTTGAAGTAAAGGTTTTTGCAGGTGTCTTACTGCTACCTATTGGGGGCCTAATACAACGCAAGGCATAAATGCTTCCTAGACCTGCACAACAAAAGGACAGCAGCTGACAGTTGCAGCAAGAAATATTCCGATATTTTTCCTACAGGAGAAGCTGCACCATCACCATGGTTAAGCACTGAAGCACGCTACCCAAAAAGGTTTCAGAATCCACATCTATGGAGACTATGGCTTTTCTGCAATAGAGACAAAATGCATTTTGACAAATAAACAATTAGAGCAAGAACAGTTGGCTTCAGATGCTGTCGCTTCTGAAACATCTGGATAGACCAGGCTCCTAAATACCTTCCTAGATGTTATCTCACACCTACAAGTAGTATAGATGTTAATATTTTTCTCTGCCACAGTGTATCAGTATTTTGAAGTGAGAAAACCACTAGAATTCGTATGAATTAAGCAGGTACAGGGCAAAGATTTCAGGTTTGAAAACCACCTCAGAGAAACATGTCTTTACTTGCCAGAAACCAAGCAACAGCAGATGAGGAAGCAGCCTTTGTGTTATTTTATTATATTTATTTAGTTATTTGTGTTTTTATTATCAGCAAGTGCTTTATTGGATGGTAGAGTAAGTCCCAGATAGGTATGTCCCTTAAACAACTCACTACAGTAAAGGCTCTGACAAAGCTTTACAATTTTTATAATGACAGCATCATTCATCTTTGCAGCAATATATGTAATGCTTTCTCAAACTTCAAAATAAGAGATTTATTAATTGGATACCTCATCTTAGACAAGTGTGTTGTAACTTAGACCACTTATGAAAGACTATGGAAATATTTAAGACACAAGGATTGGCTATTTGTGACTATACAGTACACAGAACAAGAGTACCATTATTTAATTTTATCTTGCAATTCATCATTTCACTGAGGAAATGATGTAGAGTTATAGCCAATAACTGACCAAAAGTTAAGTAACTTAACCCATACAAAGAAATTGCATAAGGAAGATATTGGCCACAAAACCCAGTATCACTTCTCTTAGATAAGAAACCAAGTATATCTAATGGTGCAAGACTCATATTCCATATTCATTACTGCATAGTGTCCAATTAATTTTCCTCTCAGTGACACTTCTGCTTCCAGCATAAATACCCCTTGAGTGATCAGAATGCCTTTTGACCATTGGAAGGAAGGAGCACTACAGTACTGTAAGCCATCCTGAGATACACACACTGGTTTTTCTGTTTAATAAAAGAATGTCAAACACACAAAACAGTGGAAATAAGCAGCAAGTAATAACATTTACAAATAAATACTCTGCTAAACATTGAAATATCAACTCCAGAACATGCAGTTGTTTCTGGTTCTTGCTTTGGCCGCAAGACCAAGCTGATCAGATGAACACGATAAAATGAGCTTTAGCAAGTATATCAAAAGTTTTACAATTACAACTTTCCCCTTTGCTCCTGTACCTATATTCATCCATATTTGTCTAAGGTCACTCCAGGACTCACAACTTAAGCTTCTGTGGAAATTATATTTCGTATCACTTTCACAGGTTTCTCTGGAAAAAGATTCGTGGAATGTCAGTAACAGCTGCCACCAGCAATAAATGCAATATTTCTTTCTTTTCTTGTTGGCTAACCAGGGGAAAAATGACTACAGTTTCTACAAAAGTTTTTTCACATATTTTATATGAGCACATCCCCACTTACTCCATATTCTTCTCTGCTGCAACATGTATATCTACACACATAGACATATACACACAAAATTAATACTAGCCTCATTCAGCTGTTAAGCCTGCCTTTGTACTTCACAATCAGCCCCTCTGCTACTGCTTCTCTGGTTTCACTAGCTAAAAATCAATCCGCTATACAAAGCTTTTACAATTTTCAGTTTGTAACATCCCATACCAGTTGACTCTTTGCTTCAGCAACATTCAGCTACCAGAATTGCTTAAATGTTCAAGTTGTCACTCTTTCAGCTTTCACAATAGTGCACATACTATAGAGCTTCACCACCACATGTCTCAAGGTTAACTTGGCAACAAATTTAACACCTTTGATCCCCTTCCAGACTGAAAAGCATGTTGGTAAACACACTACTGGAACAGGTTCATTCACACACAGCAAGAATCTGAAAACATTTTCCAACTGGTTCTTATGTAGCTGCAATATCTCCCCATTTAAAGAAGTGAATCACTAAGCTTCCAACATTTCAAGCTTGCAGCTCTTTGAAGGGCCACGGTGGACTTCAGAAGCATCAGTATCAAATCAGATGTTAAAGAATGGTTTGCAGCTATTGACAGTATTTTTAAATCTAGGTCTAACTTGCAAGCACAAAAAGATGCCTACTATTTTCACCCAGTTGTTTGGTGGTAGATTTGTTTGTTTGTTTTGCTTCGAAATGGTAGTGAGACAGCACCTGAAAGATCTGCACATACCAAAAGTCTAGGTGGATAATGTCCGGTCCAAAAGCTCTTATTCATTAAGAGCTGTTCAGGAGGTTTGGAAACTAGTCCTGCCAAAGAAAAAGATTTAGAAGGCTAAGGAGGAAGCTGGGACTTGGAAACCAAGAAGAAACCTGGAAAAGCTATTTGGGACAAGCTACCATTCAGAAAGCAAACTACTTTTTTTTCAATCAACTTAAGTTACAGATACACATTTTAGGAAGTAAAAAAGACAATCTTTGTGAATTGATCTTTTCTAATTCTATTGAGCAAGTCACATTAGAAGATGGCCTGGAAACATCTGTATGTAAGCTTTACCAGCTGTAGTTACAGGTTGCTGTTCATGTTTTCTGCATGACTGTTCTTCAACATGTTATGTAGGGAATGCATCAGCTGTCTGTACCAAGATAAAAAGATTATTCTATTACACCAGCAGAAGCAGCTCCCAACACTTCACTGAAAATATTTCCAGTACATGTTGTAATTAATGTTTCCCAGTGAGGAAAAGATTCAGCATTGCTGCTTACAGGGAGACCAAAAGAAGGCACTGTATTTGACAAGAGAACTGCCATCATTAAAAGAATAGTTTTGTAG
The DNA here is from genome assembly GCA_013400055.1 of Nycticryphes semicollaris. Classification (NCBI taxonomy): domain Eukaryota; kingdom Metazoa; phylum Chordata; class Aves; order Charadriiformes; family Rostratulidae; genus Nycticryphes; species Nycticryphes semicollaris. The sequence continues at coordinate 48,517 of VXBJ01001008.1, forward strand.
ACAAATCTATCCTTTGTAAGCAGCTTCAATTGTTATTCTGCAATATTGACAATATCAGAGTATTTAAATTTCCTGTTGGGTTTAAATCTAACAGGTAATAGAAATAGAATGTTGATCCAAGAAGAGATTTTGCAATTAGTGTACTGCTAAACTCTATTTAACATTTTAGAGTATTTAGTAAATGCAATCTGTTCCCTCTTCAGTTACAATCTCTGGGAGGGAGAAGGGTAGTCCAGAGCAGCTCATATCTGTCCACAGTTGTAGGGTGCATAAAAAAAGTATAGGAATGGATGTTTCTACAATTACACATTCACAATGTACTGCAGAAAAAGATCTAAGGCACTCCTAGCTTCTCATATTATTTAGAGCTGCTAAACAGGGTTTTCTGTAGTCAAACATGCACCATTGTGTCTACTTATTGAGTTCTCATGATTATAGAGGACTTCAGTAACATTAGGTATAAGTGCATATTCAGGGTAAAGTATTGGTAGGATCATTCAGTAAAGTAACAGGAAAACTGTCCTGGCTTAATGTAAAATGGAACCAATTTTCTGTTCAGTAATTTTGCTTTTTTAGCTGGGCTTTTTTAGTTTCTAACTGAAGTCTGAAATTAACAGCTTATTTTTCAGAAAACTGGTCACCCTCACAGTGATTAGACCTGATTATACCAAGGAATGGTATGCAGAGAGGCCCTTGCTTATACTTAGTGCTATAACAACCAAGGCCAGGTAACTTCGTTATTTGCCCTGTATGAGGCTCAGAAGCAGAAAAGCATAAAGGGGTCACACGGGTAGGAAGGAGCAGACCCGAACCTGACCAACTAGGGTATTTCATCCTATCCACATCATGCTCAGTATAAAAGCTGAGGGATCAACGGGTAAACTCTTTCTTCGATGGCTGACCCTGTCTGTTTGTCTGCCTCTGATCCTAATCCAAGCGTTCGTGACTCCATTTCTGGAATCCAGCTCCTGTCAGTCACTGAGTCCAGTCTGGGACTTTTCCTGATGCCTGCTGGCAATGTGATTGTCATCCTGGTAGCTAGATACGTTTTTGCATATACTGTATACTTTTCCCCTATTTTAAATAAATGTTTATTTTTATTATTATTATTTATATTTTCATTAGTTTTTTTCTAAACTCTTAAATCTCTTTAATCCCTTCCTCTCCTCTCTTTCTCTGGGGGCGGGGGAGGGAGAGAGGAGTCATTTATCTTTCTGATTGGTCAAAACCACAACAAAAACAGATAAATTCATTCCCAAAAATAGTCATCTAGGGGTTTTTTGTGAAGCATTTTATAACTTTACAAATTAATACATTTAAAAGGACCATTTGGAAATGGTAGTCCAGGATCATAAGATACTTCATACAAAATGACTAATATTGAAAGTTCTGAGCAACTTGCTTCTGCTTTCACTTTGCATCCCTCCTGGATTTTTCTGAAGGGGAAAAAAACTATGCTCCTGTTTTGGCATTCATATTTGTGGTTTCTTTCCAGCTTGAGTGATTATATCTAGTCTTTATTCAGACTAAAACAAACCCTGAGGTATTACACTTGGCTTGCAGCTTACAAGAGTCTTATAAGACGGCACAGATCTAATTAGCACAATAATTCTTGCTCATTTCAAAGCCCTGGATATAGAAATAACTTTATTTCCCACTTTACACACAGTTGAGAGTCAGTGCAAGTCTATGCAGAAGGCCGAGCAGATAGACTGCAGCCAGCATTTAGCAGGCCTCAGGCAAGGCTCATTTCCCCAGTTAATGAAACAGGAGAATCCCAGGGAGATTCATACATGTTATGGATTTAAAGGGAATGATACTTAAAAAACAACTTTAGTGGTTTTCTAATCTAGAAAGAGGCAGATCTCATAAATAATGTTGGAAAAAGTCTTATGCACAGGCTTGCAGTGAGTCATTGCTCACATGAACTCTCATTAACCTGTTTAGCTAAACCTACACCAAGTTTTCAAGGTATCAGTCCAGCTGCAAATCTTAATCACATAATTGAACTCCTTCGCCTGATCTTACACTCAACTAAACTGTGGACCCATCTGTTCAGCTGGCATTAGTCCTTGCAAACAATGATCAAATGAGGTCTTTGCCCAACTATATCAAACACTGAAAATTAATGCTTTTTCTGCCTATAACAAATACATTAAATTCACTGCTCCAAAGGACTACTTTAAAAGCTTTAAAAATTCTGCTAACAAGAACGTAAGCCTTTTGTGCAAGATGCTTAAAAGTAACTAAGGAAAGGTATTTTGAGTTATAAGATGTAGCCTGCTCTATTACTTTTTGGTTTCTGCTCTGTTTCATGTAGATATGCTATTATGGCCTTTATGGTATAAAGCAGTTTCAACTAATGTGTACTAAGAATCAAGAGAGACAAGTTTTGCTGCATGAAAGCAGACAATACAATGCTAAAAACATACAAATTATGTAGTTAACTGTAAATACTCAAAGGTGTTTTTTATAAATTTGTTTTATGCTTTCATAAGATTGTCTTATGTATCTCTAGACTAAAGTGTATATGTCCTTTCCATCAAGCCAACCATTTGAAACACACATACTGAAAACAGTACCCATTATACCTGAAGTTTAACAGTATTGAAGTTTTTGAATTAGCTGCTACAAGATCAGATCAGGTCTCTTCTACCATCTCAAAAGAAAAAAATAAATGTACTTACAGTAAGTAGAGATCATATCTACCATATCCGAGTATTGAATAAGACAGATGAGCTTATAGAAACCTGCTCTATCAGCACAGCCATTAAAAGGTCATAGTTTGTTTTACATCTAAGGAAAAACATTTGCTAGAATTAATTTAGTTTAAATGAAACAAAATAATGTGCTGAGAAGACAAATCAATATTCGTATTTAGCTTCAATTCTGTGGTTTACATAAGATAAACCCTAATATCAAAGAAGTCAAAAACTACAAGTGCTTGGCCAACCTTTATCTTCACTTGAAGTTAGCTGCATCTAGTTTTGTTCTGTGTCTCATTTTGTTAAAAAGAAAAATTATTTTTTTTTAGAAATCTAGTTCCTAGCTTTGAAGTTTTCACTTGTCAACATATTTGATCTTATCACAGAGCACATAAGTAGCATATACATATTCATTAGTTTTCATCACTAGGTATTAAAACCAGCACATATTTTAAGGCAAGCATTGTGTTTCCCCTTTCTAAAACAGGCTGGATGAAACCATGAATAGCATTTTCACTAACAACTTTTTTTTTTTTTT
>VXBJ01001008.1:56657-112411 GCA_013400055.1 Nycticryphes semicollaris
AAAGACATTAGGGTGCTGGAGAGGGTCCAGAGAAGAGCAAGAAAGCTCTTGAGGGGTCTGGAGAATGAGTCTTATGAGGAGAGGCTGAGGGAGCTGGGGTTGTTCAGCCTAAAGAAGGCTAAGGGGGTTGGTCTCTTCTTCCAAGTCACAGGCAATAGAACAAGAGGAAATGGCCTCAAGTTGTGCCAGGAGTGGTTCAGATTGGATATTAGAAATTTTTATATTGAAAGGGTTATTAAGCATTGGAATGGGCTGTCCAGGCAAGTGGTTGAGGCACCGGCCCTGGAGGTATTCAAAAGACAAGTTGACATGGTGCTCAGGGATATGGTTTAGTGATGGTTTTTTGCCAGAGTTCAGTTGACTAGGTGATCTTAAAGGTCCCTTCCAAAATAGACTATTCTATTATTCTAAGTATCAGTGTCACATATGGCAAATGCTGGCCTTAATTCCTCCCTCAGCCAGTCAAGTCTTACAGTTCCGCTACATAGAAACATCAGCAAGCAGTGGTCCTTCTTTCAGACAAGTGGAAAAAAAACCTGGCCTCATTGAACAGAAGTAGCAAGCACACTTCAAGTTATGGTTTTGCTACAAAGCTGAGAAGGTCTGGATGAAGACAGAACTCTGTCCCTGTGTGAAAGGTTATAGAGACTCAAGGCTGTTTAGCAGATGTTACAGAGGCTGTGTTATTAAAAGATGAAACCAAGAGTTTCTCAGAACTATGCAAGGTGACCAAAGCCTCGGGTGGTAAGGGCAATGTATCCAAAAGAAACTCTCAATAGGTTTCTACAGATATCAGAGCTGAAGACACTTTTGATTAATTAGGGACATGTGCTTTGAGCACTCCAATGGTCAAAGAGTAAGTAACCCAGGCATAACTAACAAATTGCCTCACAACAGCTCCATTTTTCTACATATATCCAATTATTATCAGGAAAATCAACAGCACTTCAAAGTTAAGGCAAGAAAAAGGTCGTCTTAAGAGTAACAGTCTTCAAAGAAAACAGTTCAAGATAGAAACAGAATTCTAACCTAATGCATCACTATAGATTTTGGTTACAAATTAGTTTGACAGGTTACTAGATTGGGAATTACTGTAGAGCAAAGAAAAGCAGGAAGAGCTCCCTTTAATGCCTTTATACACCTTTTAGTGAGCCACCAGATTCTGACATAGGTGTTTATCTGCCCACTTATCCACTAAGCTGGCTTGGAAAGTTCCTTATTTATCGCTTGGTTCTGTGGTGTTGGTTACCAGTGGTGTTACTTTAAATGACGAAACTGACTGTGGTGTATGTCAGCAATGAAAATTTAGACTGTCCAAGTCAACTGGTATATACAGCTTCCATCATCAGGAGGCTTGCCATATGCAAGTGGCTAACAACCACTGAAAGAGTCTGTCACTCTTCTTCATTCCCAGCCACCATCTCTCCTCATTTCAAAATGCAAATGTTAAACATGCAGTTATCAGGGTAGTCAGACACAGAAAACATATTGGATAACATTCAGAAAATATCTTGTTAAAGAATCTTTCAGTATGTATTTACTTGGTATGCCACAGAGGTCCAGATGTAGTTTATCAGTATACTCTTTATGCTTCATGTTATTTTAACAATAAAATCAGTTCCTACCCAGGTTACTTCATGCACTTCAAAGAATACTCTTTGAGATGGGACATAAGAAGCTGAAGACCCAGGATGGCTATCTTCTCATTTAATAGAATCTTAGAATCATTCAGGTTAGAAAAGACCCTGGGATCATCAAGTCCAGCCATGAGCCCTACTCTACAAAGTTCTCCCCTACACCATATCCCCCAACACCATATCTAAGTGATTCTTCAGTTCTTCAACACATTCAAGGATAGTGACTCAACCACCTCCCTGGGCAACCTATTCTAGTGTCTTACCACTCTTTCTGTGAAGAATTCTTTCCTAATGTTCAGCCTAAACCTACCCTGGTGCAGCCTGAAGCCATTCCTTCTTGTTCTATCATTAATTACCTGTGAGAAGAGACCAGCACCAACCTCTCTACAATGTCCTCTCTACAATAGTTGTAGAGAGTGGTGAGATATGAAGTATAATCTTGACCATAACATTTTTTTAATCCTTTAAATGAGAAATTGTAGCTCTACTCCACCATTCCAGCTTCTCAAAGTGCTGACCAGGACTGTATTTCAATAGCCATTTGAATGACATTAAGAGCCTTCCTACTATGTGCTCCATTCTCAGGTTCCTTTCCATTACAAACTATGTATCCATGTTCAGATACTATTTGTCATAAACACTTGCATGTCCCAATCTGTCCCCCACAATAAGCACACATTTTGTTTTACTGAAAAATTGCCATTTTCTTCATAAAGCAAAGCAAACTTATAACTACAGTCTTACTTGCTTTTCTCTTCAATCTTCCATGTTATCTACAAGATTTATCATGATTTTCTCAGGTCACTGAATGATTTAAAGACTAGCTCAGTAAGATCCTTAATGAAACTGTCCTTCCCACTCATTCAGTCACAATAGTTGAGACATAGAATCAGTCTACAATACTAAAATACCAAACAAACTGCCTTTTGCAGGGACTTGACCTCAAAGATTTCAGAGCGAGCTATGTGACATTCTAGGCTACTGTTAAGTAATCACACCAGGAGTTCTATGTAAACTTACCACAGAAGCAAACCACTTTCCTAAACTGACTTTCAGCTTAGTTCCTTGTTCTACTACCCTAATTTTGACAAATTGAGCATGAGCAGGTTTATTTTGTATTATTTCTCTCACATAAAATCTAATAAAAAATGCATTAGAGTACCTAAATACCAAATATTCGTGTCCCCTACGCTGATTCTATTATTGTGCTTGGACTGATATCAGGATGACCAGCCTCCTATTATCAGGCAAAACTTAAATGCAAAGACAGCAGAATACAGTATTTATTGAATGCTTCGCTTTCTGAAGTGACAACAACTGAGAGGGAACCTCATCAACGCTTATAAATATCTAAAGGGTGGGTGGCAAGAGAGCAGGGCCAGACTCTTCCAAGTGGTCCCCAGTAACAGGACAAGGGGCAATAGAATTTCCTGTACTCCAGTTTGTGCCTATCTCAACATGAGGAAAAAACTTCTTCGCTTTGAGGGTGACACAGGCTGCCCAGAGAGGGTGTGGAGTCTCCTTCTCTGGAGATATTCAAAACCCATTTGGACGCGTTCCTGTCCAGTCTGCTCTAGGTGACCCTGCTTTGGCAGGGGGCTGAACTAGATCTCCAGAGGTCCCCTCTAACCCCCATCATTCTGTGATTCTGTAATTCTACCACATACACTCAGCACATTTAAGGTGATCAGGTTCCTCTTCTCTAGCATGTTTAACACTGCTTCAGTTTCTCCTTGTAATCCTTCTGCTCAAAGTATTCTACATCTATTCTGTTTATACCAAAAGAATTTCTAGTTATAAATTACACATTTTCTAGATATTTTCAGCTGAAGAAGTTTGGTGGGTGATTGTAAAGTAGTGTGTTCTCTTCCCAGAGATGCAGCCTTCTGCAAAATTAACAGAAGTATTCCAAAACCTCAAAGCAACACCCAGTTACTTCAGTCTCATTTAAATCTCTTCTCTCAACTACTCTGGCTCAATTGTTTTGTCTTGGAGAAAATTCTACTTAAACCCTAAACAACACATCAAGAGATATGGACCTTCTTGCGCCTGAATGCAAGTAACCAGTTCATTACTCAGTGATCTGCATTTACAAGACTAGATCTAACAAAGCACACTCCTGCAGAATACCAGATCTTGGTAAGCTCTTGGTAAACAGCTGTCCTTAAACCCCTCAAGATGTTTATAACATGTAACTTTGAACTTTTCTATGAATCTGCAGGCCTCCATCAAACTAAGGCAAAATACAAGAACTAACACCTTCAGATACAGAAGGTAAAAGACTTTTAAAAACCCAAAACCTTGAAGTACACAAACATGCAATAACAAAAGCAGAGACTAATGTTAACTTTTTAGTTCAGTACATTTTATAGAACCAGAACTGCAATGAGAATCCAAATATTTTAAGTGTGATTAATCAGTACCTACTCTGCTTTGTTCTGATTATTCTATTGCACTAAGTTACCCTTGTCATTTCTCAAAAATATGCACATAAAAACCTAACAACTGCAGAACAGTAACATTGCTTTCAGTCTACAGACAGTCTTACACACTAAAACTAATCCTCATTGCAGTCACTCAGCACCCGAAGTACACCAATGCAAAGTCTAATGGAAGCTAGCAGCTGTCTTATCAAAACCTGTCTTATTCAAAGTTTTACATTGTCTGAAGATCATGTAACAGTTATCTTAGAGTACAACCAGTGGCTTGCATCAAGAGACCTACTAGCACTGAAGAAGTTGGCTGCAAGAGTCTTCAAAACTGACAAAGGGCCTGGCTTTAAAAGTCACTGTCAACAGTAAAAAAATAATATTACCTTCTATATGAAAAATATGAAGTATTACATCTCACCTGCACCAGGTATTTTTGGCTCCCATACATTACATACTGTGGGGCAAGACTGTAGATCATGTAACTGGTATGAAGAACTATCAACAGAAGTATCATACAGAGAAACAGGAGTGCTTGAGGTTGAGTTTTTCCTCGCCTGATTTTATAAAGCTAAAATCCAGAAAACATACAAATATTAGCATCATGAAATTTATTTTTTTCTGAAAACATTTAATTCAAGTAATTTAATTGAAGTAACAGGTTTAATTCTACTGACAGAAGTGTGAAGCTGATAAAGTTATCCTCTGACAACTTGATTCCAATGAGTCAAAGCAGACTTTCAGGTACATTTACCTGAAATTCAAAGCATAGCTATTGAACCAATTTAATTGTTGTTTGTATTAATGACCCAGAACATTTATAAACCAGCAGTTAGCAGCAAGATTGAAGTCGTGTTTGCTATCACTGATAAACTGTGTCTTGGTTTGTCTTGTTTCTTTTGGTCAAGGTGAGGTGGCATCTATCAGTACACCTCTATGAGATCTAGAAACAGAGGAGGGAGTTATGAAACAGTATTCCCAGGCTCTGAGAAAACTTGCACACAATATGATAGCATTTTTCTACTTTACTCTGCAGGGAACTATATAATACCTCACTATTACCCTATAGGTACCACTCCATTCTGAAATCCCCAAAGGCTCAGCTAGAGTACTAAATTAGGGTAAAAAAACTGACAGCTGAGGGGTAAATTATGGAAGACCAAACCCAACAGCCAATCTCCCAACTCACTGCAAAGACTCAGGGTCACTACTGACAGTTTTGGGGTGTCAACACATGAAAAGGTGACAGTATTAAAAGGAAAGTACACACAGAAGCAGCTAAATATTTAACCAAGCATCACAGGCATGAATAGCATACTGTTGGATACAAAGCTGCTTTTTCAAATACAGTGATATATTTTTGCATCATTTAGATATGCCATGTAATCACTGCATTTTTTTATCTCTTAGCTTTTGTTAAGTAAACTTGCTTGCCACCTAAAAAAAACAAGTCAAGCACTACTGACTGCATGCGCATCTCAGATTTTGACTATAAAATTCTAATACTTCCATATACTTCCAATACTTATCAGAATCATATGGCTTTAAGTTAGAAGCCAAAATGCTACTGATCAAACACTTTAAATACAATCAGCTGACTCTTTCAAGTAAAACATCAGTTTGGGTCTGATAACTTAGCAAAAGCACTGAAAATTGTACAAAAGTCTTCTAGTACTCAAACACACAGACAATGCTATTCACAACATCCAGTATTTATGCAACAGTATATAAATAATGACTATTTATTAAATATCACAATTGTTAAACATCTTACTGAGTATTATAAACTAAACTCTTCAGTCATATTTACCCTTATCCAGAAGAACCATATACCCATATTTCGAATCCCTGCCATTGAAGTGAAGATGAAATACATAACAATAGTTGTAATAAGAACATAATCAAGTGGAAAAACCTAAAACAAGAACACAACCAGTTAAAAAGACAAGATAACATTCAAATTAGAAAACAAGCTCTTAAACTTCAATAAGTAGTTTCTACTTGGAGCATCTGCAGTAGTAAGAGTCCTTCCATTTAAAGGTTTAACATAGCTGGCTCCAAATACAATACAATTGCTGCTAATAAAGCTCATACAATTAGTTTGGGAAAGCAACTGAGCATTTTTCTTAATTTAAAGCTTGCCGTAATTTTGAAGTGTTATACATTTTTAGGCCAAGAAATACTTAATTCATTTCTGACAACATTTAAAAGAAAATCCAGAGTGGCAACAATCATTTTAGGACTATGTAAGCATTCTATTTGTGCATATTTCTGAACATATTTGCATATAAAACTTCAGATTTATATTTATGTTAATAACAGCTTGAAACAATAGTGCTGCTGAACACTTTTTTCTCATTTAACTGCAAGCTTAGGTGTTCAATGGTTTTAGAACCCTGAGGAAGCAACACATTGTGCCAACCCACTATACCAAGAATATGGAAAGGACTCAGCTAGAGGAGAGTAAAGCACTACCTTATATTAAGGTTTATTAAGGTTTTTTTTTTTTTTTAATTAGCTTAGCCATGACTGATTGCCAAATTCCTATCAGGCCTTATTGCCTTCCAACCTACTGAAATTAAAACATTTGTTCTTATGTAGTGTTTGTTTCAGATTAATGTACTACTGTAATGTACAGAGCTGCACAGTGTAGTATTTTTCAAGGTGCAATAAATGTTAGCAAAAAAGAATTTACTTCTTGTAAGGAGGATAAACTATGAAGTAAGCAAGTAACTAGAACGTAGCGCTAGAACTAGTGCATGGGAAAAAGTGCTTTTATTCTGTGGATGACTACAAGTGACATCACTCTTCATTGCCACTACATTCTCATCAGAACAAAGCTACTTTGACACATCATCTTCCTCCAGCAACTGGCTTCCATTCACCCAAGATATTCATATCAGTATCTAATAACTAAAAAACTGTTAACATGGAAGTTGCCTTGCTTTTACAGAACACACATTAGACAATTCTGGTTTAATGAATTACTTGGAGAAAACTATAGTTTGCCTTTTGTCAGCTTGTCAGAAGAGAAAGGAACACAATTACATGTTTTGTTTTTCGGTTTTGGTTTTTTTACTTACTGTTTGAAGAAAAGGTAGCAGCATATTCAATGGATTAGTCAGATTAGTTCCTAAAATTATAAATCCTGAGTTGAAGCCAGCCGAATGCAGAGCTTTGTCCAAACTACCATAATTAAGAAAAGAAGGGTAAGTATTATGGTTCTCTCAGAGCTTTCTCTTCAGTTTTAGAAGGGCAGCTCAACAAAAGCTGAAATAAGCCCAGAGACTGACAGCTTTGTAATATCCATATAGACACATGCTTTGTTTTACCACACTCATCGCATTTGTTCTATGAAAAACTATATTGATTTCTGCATCTCCTTGGCATTTCCATTTTTCCTTAGTTTGGGCCATAGAGCTTATTCTCCCAAACTGAAAAATTAAAAACGCCAACATTTGAGACCTCTGGATAGTGTCAATCTTCATTGAAATCCACCAGACTTGCAGCTGGCTATACTGCTTTCAACACCGTAAAACAATTACAATATAATGCACATCATAACAGATTATATGTCATTTACTGCAAGAACTTAAGCACCTGCTAACCAGCCCAAGCAGACATGCATTAAGATTCATTCAAGCAATCAAAATACTTCTGTAGTCTGAATTAAACTTTGTTAACATACATGCTTAATTTCTCCACTGAATGAGAAGTGTTTTCAGCAGTCAATCAGGCTGAACCTTTTTTGAATCTGCTTTAGTACATTTTGGGCCATTTCAATATGTACTATTGAGATGACAAATGCAGCTCTAGTTACAGAAATTTAGCATAGAAAAGAAATGGTCTGACTCTTCAAGCAAGCAACCCCCAATTTTGATGCTAGAGCAGAAACTATGCAGTTTAAGTGCTTAAGAAAAATGCTGAAATGTACTTACTTTGACAAGAACAGAGAGACAGTGAAAAGCAGTGCCACAATGATGAAGAATACTCCCCACACAATCTAGAAGTAAAGATTTATTACAATTTCACTGAAAGCACCAATAGTTGATACAAGAAGTGAAGAGGCTTGTCTAAGTTTCAGTGAAGGACCAATGAACATGGACCACCTCAGAGATTAAACATACTGAAAGTAACTTTTTGGTAAATACTTGAAAGTACTAACACTATCTTTAGTCTGTTAAACACGGCTTATGTCAAGCATTTAAGCTGATCATGTGTGATAACCACCTCATGGTTACACTAAGTTCAGAACCAAGTGTTAAAGTACATCATGTGCACATGCAATACATAAACCTGTAAGTCAAAAGTGTCATTAAAAACACAGATGAGATGTTATATAAAGTGAACGCAGCATTCAGCAGCACACACAACCTGTATTTGCTACACTAGATTGAAAACCTTAACTATATACAAGCATTTGACTTAAAGTGGAACTAGAGTACCATGCCTGCGTGTTCACCTTCCAAAAGAAGCCAACCTGGGCAGACCTTACAAGGAACATCTTACCTTTCCTGAGTGGCAGCTTTCTTCTTTAGCACTACTCACAAACACTCAACGACCAAAACACTTGGAGGGAGCTATGCAAAACTCAAGTAACCAAGCCCAAATATGAGGTCTACTTTTTTATTCTTTCCATCTGCAAGTCCTCTCAGTTGCTCATCAGTACTGAGTATTTCAAAGCATTTTTAAGGTTGAAGTTATAGCAATAATCAATTTCACAAAGTATTTTGACTGAAAGGTTGAAGTTAACTAGAAATTTAACTTTGAAATTATGTGAAGAGTTGAGAATGGACTAGAAGAAACCACTTCTGAACACTAGGGTAGTAGGAAAGACACCTAGGTTTTAAGTCAAGTAAGCATTACCCAAATAATATTATTCGAAACCACTGTATATCCACAAGTTATTTTAATAAGATGAGATTACTATGACTACATCACAACCACCAGATAAAGGTCTTTTCTGAAGCAGGTTCTAGGAGAGTGGCACTTTAGGGGCTCTGAGTCATTTGCCCCACAATTTTCCTTTAGAGTGCATACCTTATTCAAGAACTTGAAACAAACAAAAAAAAAAAGTGCAACAGCTGCAGTTTTTGGGCCAGCAAGTCATAGGCGTAGATAAGTAAAGGTAAAAATTTTTAAAGGAACACTATACTTAAATCAGATGCTGCTATTAGGCTTAGAATCAGCAGTAGCTTTTGCACATCAATATAGAACTGCCTAATGTACAAAATAAGAATAGAATACCTTGGCTAAGTCAAGGTGGTATGTGAAACACTAAAGCAATTTTACTAGCAGTATATGAAGACATCAGCAGTTAAACTGGGTTTCTGCACTCAGATTTTTAAGGTTTTAAGGTCTAGATTAAAATAAGCAAACAGTTTAAACTAGCAGATTTAGTCCACGAACATAGTCAAAGTATGAAAAGTTTAAAGAGGAATAATTCAGGCAACCTAGCAAAAAGTTTACAGAACTAAAGTAATATTCTGACACCTGTATATTCTATTTTCCCCATTTTCTTCTCACTTTGTAATCTTTAGAGATTTCTTTCTGTTCTTCTATGAATGGTCTAAAGCAAGTAGATTCAAGACAAATAAGGCTGTTCCTTAAGATCTTAATTAAAATACAGGAAAGTGGAGGGGTGGCAGAGGGGTATTCCAACCAAATACAGCACTTGAACCAGGGTCTTCCTTCTCTAACCTGTCCTCAACAAGAACATCTCCTATTGTTTTTTCCTAGGCTATAATATAGTTCAGTAAATCATTCTCCACTTCTCTGATATATTTTTCTGTCTTAGAAACTTTTCTTTGGGGGTGGGTGTGTGTGAGAAACACTCCTTGCCCAATAACAACAGCTCAGACAGCAATCAGTACAAACCACATTTAAATGTTCTTGAAAGAACAAGTGACCCAGTGGAAGTGGGCACACTGGGTTTTGGGGCATTTTGTTTTTATTCCCTATTCACAGCTGAGATTTCCCTCCCCATTGGCCAGATACTCCAGCAGTTACAGCTTATCGTGAATGCTTAAGACTACTGCTATTTGCCCTACCCCTGTTTAATTTCTCCCCATCATTTCACCTATATCAATTACTTCACTTATTTATTCCCTTCTTTGGTAATATTCCTTAAGTCTCCAGTCCCATTTAAACATTCATCTTCGCCTTAGACTGCGTTCTGGCATAGACTGATTTCTCCTTTGTCTAAGGGATGAGCATTCTTGCATGACCCTGGGAAGCCTTTGTGTTGTTAATAATTGAAGGAAGCCTACAGCAGTAGTAAGTAATGCTTCAATACTTGAGTCTGCAGACAGAAGCTTAACTTCAAAATTTAATAAACAATAGAATTATAACTGAATATAGAATCACAGAATGGATAGAGTTCAAACGGAGCTTAAAGATCATCTAGTTCCAACCCCCCTGCCATGGGCAGGAACACCTCCCACTAGAGCAGGTTGCTCAAAGCCCCATCCAGCCTGGCCTTGAACACTTCCAGGGATGGAGCCTCCACAACTTCTCTGGGCAACCTGTTCCAGTGTCTTATCACCCTTGTAGTAAATCATTTCCTTCTAGTATCTAATCTAAATTCAATTGAAAACCATTAACCCTTACTGCAATCCCTGAGAAAGAGTGCCCCCCTCCATCTCTGCTGTAGGCTTCCTTCAGATACTGGAAGGCTGCTATATGGTCTCCCCGGAGCCTTCTCCTCTCCAGGCTGAACAAGCCCAGCTCTGTCAGTCTGTCTTCAGAGGAGAGGTGCTCCAGCCTTCTGATCATCTTCATGGCCCTCTCTGCTGGACCTGTTCCAACAGTCCTTCCTGTGCTGAGGACTCCAGACCTGGACACAATACTCCAGGTGGGGTCTTACAGGAGCAGAGTAGAGGGGCAGAATCACCTCCCTCACCCTAGTGGCCACACTTCTTTTGATGCACCAAGATGCAGTTGGCATTCTGGGCTGCCAGTGTGCACTGCTGGCTCATGTCAAGCTTCTCATCCATAAGCACCCCTAAGTCCTCCTCCTGAGGGCTATTCTCAATCCGTTCTCCACCAAAGCTGTATTTGTGCCTTCGTAGTACAGCCTTATTCTAAATGAAAATCTGTCAGGAAAAAATTATCCATGTGCAACTGCCTTTTAGTCTGTGCTGTAATTCACACATTTACAGTAACTGTCACACTTACTGAAAAAATAAACAGCATTCAAACCACAAGAACAAAGAAACACTGGAATACCATCTTGACCATAAGTGATAATCTTTTACTAATGATATTGTACACTATTCTATGAGAACACAATGAACTGTTCGAGTCCTACACACAATAGATATGGCCAATGCATTTATCAAAGTTATGGTTAATGTGTAAAGTTAAACACACGCTATTTTGAATCAAAAGAAGCATCCAAACTCTTCAAGTGAGTAGTTAAAAGATATTTGTCCTTTAAATGAAAAGGCTAAGTCTAGATTTCTTATGTATCACAGAAAGATAACTCCACTAACAATTTCACACCGAAAGCTTTTGTTCAACTCATCTCAGCCCATTTCCATCGGTACTCAGCATTGTAGGAACCATGTTAAAGGACATTACTTATACTCCCCCTACAGCTTTTCAAAGTGCAGGCTTCAGTTTAAAGTAATGCTAAAATTTCTTCCTACATCTAATTGGCAAAAAAATGCTTTATATATGGCAATACTGTTCCATAAAAATATACTGTTTTTTAAAAAACTAGGTAACTACTAAAATCAAAATGTTAAAATAAGGAGAAACCAAGATAAAAGCTTTGACCCAGTAATAGTTTCCTTTGCATTGGTGAAGTATCAAGACATAAGTTCCACACATCTGGCTTACTATTGATCAACTAATTACTTAGCAAGATGCTCATCCCAAATCGATACTCCTAAAGCATCTTTCACTTCTGCCAGCTACATGAAATCTGGATTAATTTAAGATGCCTGCCAGCTACAAAATTCCTCCTCTTCCTTTTTCTTCTTCCCATTTTCACACGCCTAAGTAGATATTTAATTTTCCCCTGGCAGTCACACCATAGTTCATCAGCTACAACTTGGTCCTTTTCCATCTTAATATTTCAAACAAAGTAAGAAGTTTTCCAAGTCTCAGAGCTTGCTATAAGACTGCCATTGTGTAATACAATAATAATTAAAAAAATAAGTAGTTGATATTCAGGACAGTAATTGATAAACTTGACCTATCATTTATATTGGAAGAAGAAAAATAGAAGTTATTCCAATTTACATTTCAAAAAGTAAGAAAAATGTCTACCTTCAGAGGTCGGATAGCTTCACAGAACTTTGTCCACCAGCTTTTCTCAATAGACACCAGATGCCTCTCTCTTCTTCGAAGTGTCCTTAGTCTCTCTTCTAGTTGCTGCATATTCCGTCTATCCCTTGATGACAGAGGCCGACCATCTCTGCACTGGGTACCAAAAAACAGTGCAAGAAATCAAAGGACACTGAATCAAGAAAATGGACTTGACCTCTAGTTTAATGAGGTACAACAACTCTAAAGACTTTTTATTTGTAGTCTATTACTCACACTGTTTCTATGCATAGCAAGAAGATGAAGTGCGACAGTCAGAAGCTACAGCAAGGGAAATTCTTATTAGGCAGTAGAAAACACTCTTCACAATGAGGATGGTCAAAAAGTTTAACAGCATGGGAAGTCTCCATGGCTAGAAACACTTTAAACACATAGATGTTATCTGTATAACCTGATCTAGTCTGAAAAGGGACCGTGCTTTGTGTAGAGGGTTGAACTTGATAATCTTCAGCACTCTCTTCCAATTAATTCCATGATTAAGCCAATATATTAAGCTTGGCATCTTTATTTTCTTCCCAGTATTCCACTACATATACTCAGCTATGCTTCTTGACTTTGCAAGCGCAAGATGACTTGCTGCTCCAAAAAATAACCTTGCAGAAATCTAAACAAGCAGTACCATTACCCCAAGAATTAATTGAGAGTACTAGATAATTGCTGGTTTGATGATTATATTTAAGGACATACTTTAATTCTGAGTCTCTGAGAAGGTACCTACCTACCATTGCACTCTGTTGAAAACTGAGTTGAAAATTTGAGATGCTTAAATCTGTTATATGCAAATAAGGAAAAGCAACAAAATAGGCAGTAAGTGAACCAGAGTTGTTTCTAACATTGATACTACTGTATAACAAACTGATCCTTAGATATAAAAAAAAAAAATAAATATTCTTGTGTTTTCAGTATAAGTCCAACTATGTATTTATAATTTTGAAAGTCCCTATTCATTTTTTTTTTTACACCCTCATATTTTAAAAAAGCCTTCCTCCAAATAGTAAAACACTTCACACTAATGGAGTTAAAGAAATATTTTAGATAAATTTCTTAAAAAGGTTACAAGACTAAAACTACATTCTAGACATATGTCAACAACTGGAGAACACACTGTACATTTGACAGGAACACATTCTCCATACCCTGTATAGCACCTCAGTGACTTGAAAAAGACATTTTGGAAACAGCCCAAACTTTGATTACTTAAGACTAACAAAATAAAGTTACCAGGTGTACTAATAGCAGAAGACCATACGACATACTGAATCTTTTCATTAAATGAAGCAGCATACTTACATACTTCTAGTTTTCACTGTACATTACCCTCAGTAACACTCACTTTCTTCATCACTTCATGCAAATGTAACTCAAGAACCAAGATTTCAATTATACAGAGATAGAATCCTGACCACAATCCATAAAGCAAAGAAAATTAGTTTACACTAATACTCACAATAAAATATATCTATAACTTAAAGACTTTCTACTTTTAGATCCTATTTGTTAGCTAGATCAAACAACAAGATCATTTGCTTGCAAACTCTCATAATCTGACATAGTCTTCTATAATACGTAATGGCCTATTACTCAGGGATTTCTCTTTTTTCTCATATTGATTTCAGTAATACAGATGCCTTTGTCGTAGAAGTACCCTGTAAAAAAAAGCCAGAAGCTTACAGCTTAAATTGGGGGAAGACTACTTTTTAGGTTTCATTATGCAACAAGATTTTTAGAACACTGGATGTTCCCACATCGTGTAGAGGTAGCCAGTACCAAGGGAGGACAGACACACAAGACAGAGGGACTGCCATAGCAAAAGCGATGCATCTTAATGTCCTTTCCTCACACCCAGGGCTGAGAAAGCACTACTCACATTGTCTGAAATGGGTTATGAAAAGGCATACCTAGCATCTTATATGCAAAAGAGAAATCTTACCCTCTTCCAGCACACACTCTGGTTGTTACATATCCCGCTTACATTAGGCACTGTATTTCAGTGAGGTACAAAGTTATCATGACTTTATAAATGGTGTTAACATCCTGTGGATGTTTAAGATTCCATATACAGAGATCTCCAATACACTCTTTTATAACAAAATATTTGTAACAGCAAGACACACTAACTGGGAAGCATGTTTAATAGTTTGATCAATCTAACTCATGACAACTCCACGTGGCAAGTATCCAGTGTTGATAATTGCATTGAGCGAATACCAACAAATTGGATGGTTAATAGTATTAACCTCTACAAAATATCTCTCACGTATCTCCAAGGAGGACTGGACAAGTTTGAGTTTAGTTCACAAGTGCTGTTATTTGGACAAGTAACTACTGCTTCAGAACAGATGAAGAAAACCTGATCTCTACTACACAAGTGACCACATTTGTTTCCAAATAATTCAAGTAACTGCAACCTAGTCATTTCTGACTTGCTATTCTTTCTAGAAAAAAAACTCTCTGCAGTATGACCATAACCTAGTAAGCAAGCAATAGGAAAAAAAACATTAAGAAAGTGAGAACAGTGAAGATCGTACCTTTGATTTAATCCTTAATAAATGTTGCTCCACTTCTTCAATATCTTCAGTGTTCTCTAAACGTTCATAAGCTGCACTGGTAGTTCCCTTAATCAAGTTTAGAGGCAAAGCTGACATACCATAAGCCTAAAATAAAGAGAAAACACACATACCCATTTTTCCTGCCATATGTTTTCATCTGACATAAGTATAATATCCAGTAAGCTTAACACATCACTGCTGTTTCCCCCATCCCTCCTGCAGATAACAGCAATCAATTATATTCAGTTTTTGAGCAAAACATAACAAACATGCTATGCAGATTTCCATGTCCTGCATTGTTCCAACAGCAGTTAAACATCTCACAATAATAGAGAAAATAGCATATGTTAAGACCTTATATAAGCATGATCCACTAAAGATTTATCAAGATAGCCCTTTGGGTTTTTGTCAAACCATTCAGCTTCCCAAAACCTTAACTTTCTCACTTGAGATCATAATCAAAATATTGTGTAATACAGGAATTTCTAGATAGTGAGTTTAAGTAGTTTTAGAAGCTAAATACACACTATTCCTTTGTGGCCAGCAGTCTTCAGTTTCTACATAATTTCATTTTAAAAGCATACAATTTACTAAGAAATTCTGCAGTAAAGACACAGCAGAAGCTAGATGAACACCTAAACTCAGTTACATTCAAAGACTGCTTAGATAGATATCCATCCACAATCATAAATTTTATTGACATTTACTCCTAGTTACAAATCGTATACCATTCAAAGTGTTTGCCAGCTCCTACATCAACACCATGCCCGGGTTTTTCCAGTGCAGAGTCTGTAAGCTTTCTACTAACACAAGAAGAAATAAATATTTCATAGGCAAGATGAACAAGAAAAAGCCACTATTTTATGCCAGCTATACTATGAGTCTCACAGCCAAGGTCAAAAGTTTCTCCAAGTAATTTAGAGACATTAGCCATAGGCTTTTTGTTTTGTTGTGGGTGGGAGGCTATTGATGGTAGGACATTCTTGGTGCAGAGCCCACCAGGCAGGCTTAAAGAAAAGCCTTTTAGTCACAATTAACACATGTGGTTTCACTAGAATGCTCATTATCTGAACATTCAGTAGCTTCAGAAATTAGCAGTTTTATAGATTTCCACAGAAGTGCCACTCCCTCCTCTGAGGGCAGCTTTACATTTCATACAGAAAATAGATTTAACACAAATGCTAGTGTGTTTTATCATCATACATGCTGTCACATCACATGAGCTTTCTATACAGAAGACTTGATTTGACCTGCTTAAGAACCTACATAGACATACTAATGACTCATGCATTGTACTCAAAGCAAGACACTGTCCATTTTTTCAGTATATTTTTCAACATGCCATATACCAACACCATTTCTTAGCCCCTTTAACAAAGGGGTCTTATTTACTATTATTGTAGCTCAAAACCATATTAACTATTTAAATTAATAACCATTTCCATAAAAGTATCTGACACTGAGCCC
This sequence comes from Nycticryphes semicollaris, assembly GCA_013400055.1. Lineage (NCBI taxonomy): Eukaryota > Metazoa > Chordata > Aves > Charadriiformes > Rostratulidae > Nycticryphes > Nycticryphes semicollaris. The sequence goes on from VXBJ01001008.1 coordinate 73,071, forward strand.
ACAAATTCAGTCTCACTCTGGAAGTGACAGCATTCAATGATCTCAAGAAACATTCCTCCAAGTATTGGACTATGAAAGCATGAAACAGCAGTTTAAGTGAACAAGGCTGACAGACTGCTACTGTGGAATTGCATTACATGGAATTGCATTGTAATTGTGAGCTATGTTTAGAGTGACAATTACCAGTAAAGTGTTAGAACAGTGACAGTTAAGTCCAACTAGCCAACAGTATGTGCCTCTCAACAGGCTTCAAACCCAAGGAAACAGTAGTACCTGTTAAATTGCTTTGAAGCAGTTAGGTTAGGGTAGGTATTTCTTTCAAATATTTCTGGAAATATATATTAGTTAAGAACACATTCAGCTAGATCTTTGTCAACTTGCACTATAAGACTTTTCGTGTAGCTATGAAGTTTTAGAATTGGTTTTACCACATGTTCCTAGCTAATAGCCTAGTCTATTCTCTATTTGCTTAGCATTTCAGGACGTCACAGCTGACAGCCTCATTTGTCACCCAAAAAAAGTATTTGCAGCACTATTTACAGACTATTCCAAATAAAGTTAAAGTTAAATTCCATTTCTTTAGCTACAAAGGTAACTGGCAATTTCAGTGCCTATGTTAGAGCTTTTGGCTGCAAAAACTATACAAGGGAGAGACATCTCTTATCGCAGGTTAGTGACAGCAACAGAACGTCATGATCTCCAAGACACTTTAGAAATTCCGGTGTAAACATAGCTATACACCCACAGAAAGGCCAGCCTACAAGATTACGTATTTTAGGTAAGGAAAAGAATTTAACTTAGGCTGGACCTTACAACTCTGTCCATAAATGTACCTCAATTCTCCCTTTAGAGCATCTCCTTTAAAAGGACCAAGCTGCTTTGCTATCTACAGGAGCTAAAAAGCAGTCTCCAATACTCCTCTCTTCCAGGCTGAAGAAATAATTCCTTCAACCTTTCTTTATGGGTTGCGTTCTCCAGCTCTATCACTTCTATGTGGCTCCACTGGAGCCTCCACAATTTTCTAGTTTCTGAAACTGGGGGACCAAAACCAGACACAGTATTCCCAGATGCGGCTCTGGAAGCATCAAGTACAGAAGAATAATCATGCCCATTGATCTACTGGCTGTTCTGTGGCTGATACAGCCCCAGGTCACTGTTTGCCTACTGCAGGGCAGGTTGATGGCTCCTGCTCAGCTGCTAGCTACTATTATGACCTCCATGTCCTTTTCAGCAGAGCCATCCACCAGCTGCTCAGACCCCAGCAGCATGTACTCCAGTTTGGAATTAATCTATTCCAAGAGAAGACCTTAACATCTGCTAAACCTGATGCCACTATTGCTGGCCCAATCATCACACCTGTCGAGGGCTCTATGGTGGCTCTTCACATTCTATTTCACCCAGTTTGATATCTATTGCAAACTTGATTAACCAACCCCATCATCCAGATCATTTTTGAAGACTGAATAGTATTTGGCCCATATTCACGCTGAAGAGTTCACTCAGGTCTGGCTGCTATTGACATAACTCCAGAACTTGGGTGAAAGTATAAACACCATCCAACTTCATAACTAGAATGGATGCTGCAATCCTAACCAAGGTCCCTCTGTGGAACAAAAAAAATTTCCAGCCAGAAGCAAAGATGTAGAAATAAATATAGTAATAAGAGATTGCTATGGCAACAGGCCTACACAATTTTCTAAGCTTAAAAGCAATTAGATTTCACCATTAGAGGCTTCCACCTGTTTGCTTCAAATAGCTACTATCAACTAACAGATAGCAATTACTTAGTCAACAGAAATAGTTAAAGAATAAAATTAGAGTTTAAGCTGGTACAAAGCAACTGCAACTCTTGAAGTGATGCATTGTTTTGCTATTTTTGCAGATGTTAATTATTCTGGAACATCAAGCTTTCTCTAGTGGTAAGGGCAGCCTAAGTTCCTTCCTTGGATACAAAAGATGGTTAACAGTGAGATGATTACGCAAGTAGGCCTTCCATCATCAGCGGGGAAAAGTCACACTGGTCCTTCAAGACACCAATATCTAAAATGAAGGACAGAAAGATGAGTCATCTCACATGACATATTACGGGTCTGACCAGAAGCTGTACTAGCTCAGTTTCAGGGATGCATTTGCTTTCAGGCAGATGTAGAAATTCAAGGTTTCCCTTAAAGTTTCAATCCTCTGTGAAAGTACAAGTGTTAAATTATTAATGGGCTATTATATTAGGCATCTGCAACTCAACAAGCAAGCAACATATCAAAGACGGTACAGGAAAATCAAGACTAAAGCCATAACAGAGGGCTCACTCCTGAAAAAATTACTGGTTCAAAGTTTGGAATATGAATCAAAACAGGTCACAAGGGCCTTTAAAGTAGTTACAGCAGTTTAGACTATGTACATGAATTTTGATAAAGCAAATAATTAAGTCTTAACATATTTACAGCAGTGAAACAACAGGTTCCAGAACTCATTTTTAGACTTTTGCCTAGAAATTTTAAGTCAGATAAAAGGAACTGCACTAAAGAGTAAAAAGTCATCCACATGTACACAGCACTTACAGTATACATAACTGCTTTTTCCATACATTTCTTGAACCCCCACAAGTGATCCACGTAAGATACCACCCCCTATCAGATAGCTTAAGGACTGGAAAGCAAACCTTAAGAGGCAACTTAAGTACAACAGAGAAAGCATCATCCTTGAGCAGCTGTCTCATTCCAATTTGAGAGTTTGTGCCCAGGCAATACTGATAATTCCTCTGAAGTTCATATTTATACCTCAGATTTCATGAAGTAGGCAGCCTTCCACTCAAAAGAAGAAAGGAAGAAAAGTAACAAAATAATTTAAGAAAAGCAACAGAAAACTCAGCTTACCTATCCTTATTAAAAAAAAAAAAAAACACCAGCCTAAACAAAGCTCTTAACACTTCTTCCTTACTTGTTATTCACTGAAGTGGTAGCTAGGCCTGAGAGGAACTTTTAAAGAAATCTCTCATCAGTAAAGTAGAAGCCTGTAACTCACATGAAAGCAACAATGTGTTCAATACTGTTTATGCAATATCAGTAGGCACTGAAGAACAGTGAGAAGCACACTCTAGCTATTCTCTCAACATGCCACGGAACCCACATATACTCTGTGCTCCAGATGCAGCACTAAAATATCTCAATAGAAATTAGCATTGCTTCCAGATTGCCTAATCTGCTCCTGTGTCCCTTTCACTCTCATCCTGTCTGCAGCAGATCCAGCTATTCCTGTCATTCTGCTTAAGATTTAGAAAGAAGAGCTCCTGTTCTGTTCCTTTGGTCTCTTGCAGATTCACCACCTTATGCTATTTTAGACTCGCCAAACTCCCATAACCCATGGTCACATAAAGGAACAGTCTTTTTTAGTAGTTGCCTGGTATGTTAATAGTCACTCATAAGCACAAGTAATAGAACAGGTGAAATCGAGGCAAGTTTTACAATCAGGTTTTAAAACAGTTGCAGCAAGCAACTACTTCAGGGATAAATCTCTGAGTATTAAAACATCTTAAAAGGTTTTCCATTGATAACCATAACTGTTATTTTAACATTTTTAAACTGCACAGGCTACCAAAGTCTTCACCTGAAAAGGGTAGATCTTGTGCAAAAAGTGTAGAAGTTAATCCTGACAAACATTTCCTTCATAGCACTGCCCTCTAGTGAAGTCACGGAAAGTAGCTAAATAAGAAGTGATTGCACTCCATTTATTATATCATTATATAGGTGCCATAAGTTCATAACTTTAACAAATATTCAAATTTCTATTTTCTTATAACAGCTTGTTTAAAGACTTCATCTGAACACGAATCTATATTAGACAAAATATTCAATTCTAACAAGTAGACCCTGATCTAAACTGGATCTACTCAAGCCTAAAATCAACTAAATTCTAGTTTAGGATATGCAGTGAAGACACACAAGTGAAATGCAAGTTAGTTTACTTCAATATGAATGTCCAAAATCAAGAATCTATTTCAAGAATATTTTTATATAGAAGAGATTTTTTCTGTATTCATAGCCTAATTAGCTTTTCATTTGAATTATGTTAAGCACAAAGGAAGTTCTATTGCTTTTATTCCTCACAGCAACTGAACTAGGTTACAATTGATACAATTCAGTTACCTATACTAAGAACTGTTTCATAAGGACACAGTGTACCCTTGTCAGCATTGTTTCTACTGGAGCAAAAAGCAAGCATAATTAAGCAGCCCCAATATGGTTCACTCAAGTATGACACCAATGCAGGCAACATTTCACAGAACCATGGAATTGTCAGAGTTGAAAGGGACCCCTAGATATCATCTAGCCGAATTCCCCTCCTAAAGCAGGATTGCCTAGAGCACATTACTCAGTACTGCATCTAAGGCGGGTTTTGAAGGTCTCCAGAGAAGGGGACCCCACAACCTCCCTGGGCAGCCTGTTCCAGTGCTCTGTCACCCTCACTGTAAAAGATCTTTTTCCTCCTATTTGCATGAGACTTCCTATTTTCAAGCTTGTGCCCATTGCCCCTTGTCCTGTCACTGGGAACCACTGACAAGAACCTGGCTCCATTCTCCTTCAACCCACCCTTTAGAGACTTAGAAGCACAAGGTCTCCCCTCAGCCTTCTCAAGGTTAAAGAGTCCCAGCCCTTCATCATAGAAGGCTATCAGATTGGTCAAGCAAGTAAATGTGTTAACCACTTCCAATAACTTCTTGTTCTTCAACACGTTTGGAGTTGACATCCAGAATGAGTTGCTCCATTACCTTTCCAGGGATGGAGCTGAGACTAACCGTCCTGTAGTTCTCTGGGTCCTCCTCTTTGCTTTTTTTTTTTTTTTTTTTAATAAGGCTGGACTAAATATCAATCCAGCCTTCCTCCAGTCCTCAGGCACCTCTCAGATGGCAGACCCTCTCATGGACAGTTGTTTTGTTTTTGGTTTGGTACAGGTTTTTTTGTTGGGCTGTGGTTGTTTTTTTGGGGAAAGCATATCCCATACAGCTTGGAAAAAAATCATTCAATATATTAAGTAGTAAAATTTCAGTTCTTTCCTGGGAAGTTTTAGTACCCAATCTTCAGTTACTAAAAGATGTAAGTTTTTTAATATCTATAAAAAAAGAATCTCAAAGCATGGAACAAACAGACCAAACTGAAATGCTATGTTCAGTACAGCATTTCCTTTGTGATCAGTTGTTCATTAACAGTCCCCTGACTACTTGTTTATCCATTTCTCTAACACTCATACTACAGTATCTTGTGTCACATTCAGTTTCAGTTTTCATATTAACATTTCCTCTTCACCACAAAGATTCAAAGATTATCTCATTTATCAATGTTTAAGTGGATAAATAATGCAATCAAGGTTTAGAAGATGTAGAAACCAAGTATAACAAACAGCCTTTATACTACAGTACATTGTCCTACTATGCACAGTAAGCTTGTGCTTGCCGGACATATCTTCTGTAAAAGAGTCAAGTCTGACTCATTTTGTAATGAACATAACTATTACGCCCAGTTGCCATATTCTGCATCGCTCCATCAGTCTTGGAAGAACATTAACAATCAAAAGATAAACCTCCTTTCAAGGTACAACTCTAAAAGTACAAAACTACGATTGATCCAGCAGCTTAATATCTACAGTTCTCCAAGACTGCAGTAGCAATGAGGCTGTTAAAGAACAGTCAAATGGGTTTGTAATTTCTGTTATTTTACTGCTTCAGCAAACAATCACATAACTATATTTCTTTTATAATTCAGAATTGACATTGAAATTATTAAGTGGTAATGACAACAAATGCTACTAACCTGTAGATTTCTCAATGACTGTTTGATGTCTACTTAAAAGAAAATTGGTAGCAAATGACCGATTTTAAGGTCAGCAAGATTATAAAAGGCTTTAAGTTTTTTGGTTGTTAAAAAAAGTCAACTGCAAGAAAACTAAGTCATGGTCCGGACAAAAATCAGGTTTGGCTTCCCAACGGGAATTTGGAAAACATACATCACTGACAAGACGCATTAGCATGTTGTAACAGTATATCAGTGTGTCAAGATCTGAAGACTGAAGTGGGAAGGGTTACTCTGAAAACAGTTTAGTTCAGAAGTGTTCTTCAGAAAACTCTTGGAAGCTTCAGAAGTTGTGACATCCTATGCATATCTGTTTATAAAGTTGCTTTCAGAGTTTTTACTTCAATTTTAAATTTACTTTTTAAACAATGGTACTGTTGGAATATGAATAAGATAGAGAAACAGTACTCACCTAAGCTTTTGTTATACTCAAATCATGCTGTTAAAACAACAGTATTCTGCTTTACCACATGTACAATTGATATGTTTTTTTTTTCATTTGATCCTAACCTGTACGTTTGCTACACTCCATAAGAAGTTTTACACTTTTGGAAAATTTAGACAATTCAGTTCTGTGTTCACCTCCTGATTAAACAAGCAAGATAAATTAAACAAGAGTAAGAGAGATTAAGTAAGGAAGAAAAACTGCATTGGAATGGCTATAGTAAAAACCTGAAACAAAGCTAACGGAACAGAAGTTTATAGGGCAAATGTAAGACGCAATTTGAGAATTTACTGTTACAGAATTTTTAAGAAGCTGAAAGTCTTGTGAAATACAAAGATGTCTGCTCTAGCTTATTCTTATACACCATCTTCAAAGCGTTTAGCCTAATGCTTTCATCTCCTTTTGCAATCAAATGTCAGAGAAGCTCTAGTTTTCCTATAAAATGCTAACACTACTGAAAGAGGTTCAGGCTCAAGAACTACACAGCCCACAGCCAGACACCGTTATAGGTCTACAGAAGCCACACTTCCACATTCTGCAGGACTGTCCCAAGTGTCATCACGTGGAAAGTTAATCAGAACAAGCTAATTTATTTTCCACTTAAAGTGTGGAGTGAAGGGCCAAGGCTCCTCCCTCTCAGCACTCCTTTTACTCCAGTTATCTTCTTTGCATCTCATTCTATTCTCATTTGAATAACATGGTGTTAAGAAATGCCATAAAATATTTAATTTGCTCCTTTATTCAAGTATTAGCTGAAGATACTTCCTAGCAAGCATAAAACTTGAATTCAAATCAAATTCTTGCAATAATTCTTACTTTTAACCAAGAGCACTGCAAATACATACACCATCTTCTGTATTATACCATCACTGAAAGTAGTTTTGAAGAAGCCCTGACCTTCCCTGGGAGAAGCATCTTTAACTCCTTAAGCTGGTAATTTCTATGTTAGTACCCTCTGAGTAATTTACCTTCAGGGAGGAGAAGTTTTCAGGTTCAATACATACCACTAATTCCTGCCCAAATTTACAGCTAGTATTTCACAGAATTGAGGAACTCAGGAATTTTTAATATGAAGCAAGTTTTATTTCTTTCATGTCTTCCGTTTTAGCAGTGAATTTCATGCTATCCCCTTCACAAGCTGCAGAGAAACTCACAGTTCAAAGCAAAATTCTTCATTTTTCCTCAAACCATGAGAAAAACACTTATCTGTACGCATAATTAGATCAAATATAGGCAAATAGGGAATATTTGAAATTTTGTCAGTTTATTGCTAAATTATTTTTTGAAACATTTCAAACATTCAAACATTTCAGTCAGCAGTAAATTTGTACAAAATAAAACAATATTGCATTTTAGATACTTATAGATGTTCACTAGCAGTTATGGAAAAAAAAAAACGTACCTGGGTAGCTGTTTGGAAAAAACACTGAGGCTAGTCTCCCAGCTAATGAGTTTGCTTGGAAAGTTGTGTCTCATGCAGTAATGGAACTGAACAAGCTACTAATCCTTCCTTCCACAATTAAAGGAAACAAATTTAAAACCTGACATGTTATTACAGGCTAAGCAAAGGTCTCCATGTTTTTTGACCAGTACATGATCTAGATGTCAGCAATATAGTCTGAATGATTCAGTGACACAAATCAGTTAGAAATAGTCTGGAAGTAATCAAATTTATGATTCAGGTTAACTTAAAGCATTTAAGTGAACTGAATTGTTCTCAGCCCCATTGACTCAGACACCTACTACCTGATCTGCCAAAGTGCTCTCTTAACCTACTGCACACGAGCTCAGTGACCACCAAGCCGTCAGTGTTTTGATACTTATATACAAGAACCTGTACTAAATTGCTTCCAATAATCCTGCTGTAACTTACAATAGTATTAAGAGATAGGTCACTAGTATGAGGAGACAGAAAATCATTAGCTATGCTTATTACTCAATTTAGTTTTGTTCAAGAGTCTAAAAGGTAGCATTTAGCTGGTACTTTACCCCCTTGTGCAGTTATGGCTAAAACACTCTTCCTTCTTTCACATCATTGTTCTACAATAATTTTATCCATTTATCACTTGCATGACAACATGCTACCACAGAACATTTCCTTGGCTGGCAATGCTCCAAAATAACTTACTGCATTAGCTATTGTTACCAATCCACTTAGAATTCACAAGCAAGGCTGCATGGGAACAACTTTAATATGTTAGAGCCAGGCTACAGACTTCTGTGCTTGGAAAAGAAAGCTATTTTAGGAAGGACATGACTTTAAACGTTAAAGCCTATCAGGAAAACACTGGCTTCTCAGACGTTTTAAAGCTTTGCCTGCAGTTAACTTCAGCTTTAAAGCTTTACCTTTGTTGCAAAGTTTTATCTTGATGACAAGTTAAAAGATTACAAACAAGCTGACTATTCAGTGACTGAATAAATAGAACAGATGGGAAAAGCAAGTGACCACATCAACATCAAATGTTGACTAAAGATTTCATTTGCCACTTTCCATATAACAATTGCATGGAGTAAAACATCACAAAGTCGAGTTGCAAGCACTAAAAGAGCTAGTAAGTTAAAACTGTTTCTTTCACTTGCATATAAGATTCAAGCAGTTGGATTTGCATAGCCTTAATCATATGATTCACAATCAGCTACACAATGAACACTTTGAATTCTTCTGAACTACACAAAGAACTGTAGCAGTTTAGTTGCATGTCTAGGGCTAACAAGACTATTTTCTAGGCTTTAGCTAGTAAGCCTCTAAACAGTTAGATGCTCTATTTGCTTTTAACTTTTTTAGTTATTCTTGTTTTAAGGAACCCACCACATGCCTCAAATTCTTCAGACCTAAAATGGGCACTGATATTTACCCTTAAATAAAACACTGCTTTTTCATTTACTGAATTAAGAACAGCCTTTTACAAAGAGATAGTCTTGATTAAGAACATTCTGCATACGTCTTTATGAATCAAGTTATTCTGCCAGACTTTTCACTGCAAAGCTCTGTAAAGATAAAAACAATGTAGAAAAGTCGCAGTAAAGGTTATATTCAGTATTACAGACTGACCAGACCAAATCTAAGGTATGCCATAGTTCAATGAATAACGAAAAAGCCACATTTAGTTCTCTGCTGCTAGAGAGACAAAGAGCCAGAGGCCTAAAAGCAGGAGAAGGCAGTGAATGTGTTACAGGCCATAAGGAATCATGTGACCTCCTCTTGCAGAAACACATTGAAATTAAGTCTCATCTGTGCTGAAATACTGAAATAGTGGTTTCTTAAACTTGCAGTAAGAATTTATTCCTCTCATTCCAAGGACTTACTACTTTAGGTGTTTAAGCCAAGAAAATCCAAAGCTAGAAGACACGCTTGAAGCTACTTAGCACAATGACCATTTTCTGTAGAGGTTTAGTCTGTGATAACTGCAAGTATCATGAATGTAAAGAGCTGAAGCATTTGCAAAAGAACTTACTGTGTAAGTGACAGCTGCCAACATTCCAATCACAGTCAAGGAACTAATGGAAAAGGAAAGAGCAGTCAATCCATCTGCAAAAGAAAGAAAAGCCTATTGAAAATGCCTACAGTAGAAGTATAAGAACATTTATTCCCGAATTGGCATCTTAAAGATATTTAAGTTCATTAAGAGTGAAGAAAAAATTGAGCTATAGTTATTAGCCATAACTCAGATAAAAAATTCACCTACCACCACATCTTTTGGTCAGCAGTAGATTCTCCCCCAATATTGCAAGAAGCAGGACAACCATTTCCCCACTGCTACAAGTTCACAGATGTTGCATTCAGTCAAACGGTTAAATAGCTACTAATGAACTTGCTCCCACAGCTGTCTAAGACCTAAGACTTTCTGTCCTCCATGGGGTGCTATGGCAATTTTCACTATTTACACATGTATTCTGGATGGTTCATCAAAACATTGTTTTGTTTGTTATCTCCTGATTTCTTATAATAAAGCACCATCCAGAGAATTGGGCAAGCAAGCATCCTTCAAACAGCCAAACAATCAAGCTGTAGGCTTTGCTTCACTCAGATGAACATCTCAAATGTACAAATTGGAAAAAGGTGAGGTAACTGGGGAATCACTGTAGCCTTATTTCCACTGTAGAAATAAAGAGGGATAGTAGAAGAAAAGTATCACCAAACTCATCCCCCAAAGGGAAACGCCCTGAATCCTCACACATACTTTTTTCACAATAGCCCTGTCCCTAACCTCACTACACAGGACATAATATGAAAAGCTTCTTTTGTTAAATAATAGCTACCACATTTACACATTACTATAGAAATTAACTTTAAGAAATCAATTTCATGTTTGTACCCAGTCATAATAACTAAGCTACTATTTAACCTTCTCCCCGTGTCCTCCTCTCCTTCTAATTAATTCAAGAATTTAGGGAACAATAACTTTTATTCCTACTCACACAAAATTAGCCAGTTTCCATTTATTAGCTAGTTTCCATTATTTTCCTGAAATAGCATCAAGCACTCACAAACTGATAAATCCTGTTATAGTTGCCCTCTATGAGAAACTGCATCTTTCTTCTGAGCAAGCCTAGAGGTCGCCTTCCAAAAATGGCAAAAAACAATCCCACAACCAAATCCAAATTCACAGCTCAAATCTGTCCTCCCTTTTACTAGACAATACCAACCAACTTTCCCAAAGCTTACAACGTTACTAATTTCAACTAATATAGCTATGTTTAAAAACAGAAAGAAAACCTCGAGTACTATTCCCCCTTTAGTACTTGCAAAAGTTTTATCAATATTCTGAGGTTTATGGGGAAAACCCCACATGTAAGGTACCTCTGTTTCTAACATATCACACAATGTTCTTAAACACCATATTCAATGATCCTCTTGTACATATATTTGAAAGCACCTTTTAATATCAATTTTAAAGCTTTGAACTATGTTCAATGGAACATTAAGAAACTAACTGGCTGAAAATTTGATACTTTTATACTAGAAGTATATTATCCAGCTCTGCCTCAGTGGATGCGTTCAGTTTCTAGTGGGATTATAAAAGGAATATGAAATGGCATAGAACAAACATCCAAAATTAAGATGTTTGCATTTATTGGGTTAACTGGAGAAAGAAAAAAGGATAAGTTAATATAAGAACAGGGCAACAGGCACTTTTTTTTTTTCATCATTTCCCCAGTATCTGAAAAATGAAAGAACCTTTTGCAACAATACTGACTGGGGCTCACTGTCTGAGGAGTAGTTCAACAAAAACCCTGGGGGTCTGGGCAGACTGTAAACTGAAGATAAGCCAGTATGCCTTGGCAGCACAGAAATCAGACAGCATAACCAGAGCATACCCATCTATCAAGGTAAGGGACCACACAGGGAATACCACAACCAATTTTGAGGGCCCACTACAAGCAAGATAGATTAATCTGAGCAACCTAAGGGCAGATCTAAAGCTGGTCAAAGGTTGGAACACTTGCTGTGCACAGATGTTAAGGGAGCTATTTCAGCCTGGAACAGAGAAGGCTTTGGAGAGACCTAATATAGCCTGCCTGCTTGTCAGAGGTGGAAACCAGGCTCTTCAGCAGTGTGTGGCAGGTGAGTGTGAGACAGTGGGTGACAGTGTGCATACACACTTGATAAGAGGATAATTTTTTTTTCCACCATGAGACTCCAGTCTCCATCCCTAGAGACTTTTCAAGAGCTAGTTCATCAAGCCCTAAACAACCTGTTCTGACCTTACTGCTTCCTTCTTTGTGCAGGAGATTGGACTAGATAAACTAAGGTCTCTTCAGTCTGAACTTTCCTATGAAATTAAGTCACAAGAAAATGCTGGCAGAATAAGAAGTCAAAACCAGGATTCCACATCCCAACTCAGCATCTTAACGATTAAACTTTCCTACAAATAAGCATTAGCCACAGTATATTTTCATATCAATGACATGTACAGAGCTGAATATTTAATTAACACCCATATCAAGGTAGCTTAGAAAAATTAGCTTGCATCTCAGCTCAACCACTGTCACTACTTGTAAAAACAGTTTAAGAGGCTTTTTATCCTATGCTGTCAGTTAGAATCTTTGTGAATTAAGAGAAACAAAAAAGTAGGCAGTCAGAATTATGAAAAACCCATGGGCTTATTCTCCTTATCTCCTATGCTCACATGTGCAGCTTACAGCACAGATGTATTATGATGAAAGTCTCTGCAAGAATGTCAATGGCAAGACAAAGGGCTTCTTCAAGTATGTAAGTGACAAGAGGAAAACAGGGCAAAATATATATCTGCTACTGAGTGGCCCTGATGACATATGTCATGGAAAAAGCTGAGGTTCTGAATGCCTTCTTTGCCTCAGTCTTTACTAGCAAGATCAAACTTCAGGAAACCCAGATCCAAGACAAGAGGGCAAAAGGGTGGAAAAATGATGTACCCTTGGTGGGACAGAACCAGATTAGAGAATACGTAAGCAAACTGGACAAAGTTGATGATGCCTGAAGGGATGCACCAAGTACTGACAAGTGTCATTGCATGGAACTTTTAGTCAGTACAAAATGCCTAGACTAACACACAATGTGACTTTACCAAGGCTCACAGCACCGTATTTAAAACATTCAGACAGCAGCAATACCCCGACTCATAGCAACAATTAGGCAAAAATACTAGAGTACTTGCACATTTGGATGAATGCTTGTTAGATAACTTTTAGTTACCAGTTTTCTGATACATCTGGAAAGTGATACCAAGCCTGCTTCAGCTCATCTATAACATATTTTCTTCACATCTTCGCTCTGAAAACACCCTGGCTAAATACATGAACTGTATAATGTAAAGGTTAAATACAACTTCATGGAGTTTGGCCTTCACAATAGTTCTTTAAAACCCTAGTGTAAAGAATAACAAATGCAAACAAAAAGAATTTAGAAAAGGTCAGTGAAAAAAAAAAATCATTAACACCCATAGGATTTTCCTATGTAAATAGACAAAGCTACTTATGAAATAGTCTCATTCTTACAGTGAACAGCAGTATCATGTTTAATAAGGTGAACACTCAAAAAACTGTTATACAAGATACACACCATACTGAAATTCACTGATTTTAATGTATCCAAGCAACAGAAGACTCGATGGAAAAAAGTACCTTTCCCTTCCCACCATTAACATCATTGGACACAACACTGGAATCCTTGTTATCAGATGGGGACTGTACTACAAGCAGACACTACCAGTGTGCCTCCTCTGTAGTTTAAAGAGGATGCTAGGATGCTGTTGTGATTTTGGTTAGGGGTTTTTTTCTTGTCTGAACAGAAAGAACAACTTATTGAAAAGATTTTGCATAGGTGAGCAGTTAAAGTTAGAAAATTGTCACCATGAAAGTTAGTTGTCTTGTTCAATCAAGGGTAAGTATGCCAAAATAAGTTAGTAGCAAGTTACACAAAGCTCAGAACAAATCCCAAACTTACGACTACTTCCAAGTTCTTCAAATAAAAGCTTCACTTTCTCCCATTCTGTGGAGTTTTTCTTGTTGGGAATATCCAAAGGAACAAAAGCACTGTAACAAAGCAAAAAGGGATCTCTCACTTAACCTACTCAGTCCAATATTAAAACAATTATACTTCCAAGAAAATTGAAGCTCACTTAAACCTAAAGAAAAATTGTATGATGTTACCTTTAAAAAATTCTGAAGGGAATGTTTAATTTAATACACATTCCTTCATACGCTTTATTTAGATCAGAGTACATATGTACATGCATGCAGATCAATAAACGAGTAATTTTCTGTTCAGCAGTACTAATAGAGGTAAGGACCCAACACTCAAGCATCATTAAAAGATGTATTAATCTCATTTACTTTCCTGGTTTGACTCATGTAAAAGACAAGCAAAAAGACTGTACGCATCAATTGAGACAGATGCACTTACAAATCCACACTTCTGGAAGCTAGAATAAAACAATTAATGATTCCCACACCAAGAATAAAGAGACATGTTTTTCTTCCATTATTACAAGTACAATAATATCCAATCTTCTGCATTCCATTCTTTGTTCTGTAGTTGGCCCAGAGAACTGCAGAGGAGTTCATTAAATATTTTTGACCTTCCAATAAGCAAGAGCAAAGAGCACTCAGAAGAATGTCAGGTAAAACAGTTGCCTAGCTGGTAGCTTCCTGCTGTCACTCTCCTCCTCTAAAGTCCAATAATAAGAGTAACTCTTCTAGTTTTGTAACAGCTGGAAAACCAGTACCTCCATAGCAATCTGAAACCATGGCTTGCAGACATAAAACGGAATGCCTACAAGGCATGAAGAAGTCAGAAATGGAGAGAAATTTTTTAGGTAAAGAACATGAGAACCCAAACTAACCTCCATAAAGAATGCTCAGAAGTACCTTTTGGACTTTTGTAAGAAAGTACGTAATTAGATCCCTGCTTCAAGTCCCAATAAACAAATTAATAACAAACATGCACCTTCTAGGACTATGCTTCAAATTTCACAAACAGAACATAAGCGTGCGTTGCAAAGGTTACTGCTAAACTGTGTGCACTTACAAATTTCACATCAAAACCAAAACAGTACTTTGCAAACAAAGTTAAAATCTTAAGAATTAAAATGTTAAATTTTAAAAGGTTTATTTTTGCTTCTTGAATGTACAAGAAGTAGATTAAGGCTAGCATTTGGTTCTTGTATCTGCTTTTAGAAGCCATCCAGACAAAAAAATATACCAAAACAATCAAATGCTAGGCACAATTTCTACTTACACGAGATGGCAACACAACAGCTACATGTTTACTTGCTAGAAAGGGTTACAAGACAAAACTCTGGGAAACTAAGTGAGCTCAAGCCCTTTAGCATCAGTGTGAATTTGCTATTTGTGAATTGCAGGGAATGGAATGCAGGCAACAAATGAGATGGAGTCTTATGGTGTTTATAACTTGCTTGTGTTTTCCCACCCTCCCCTCCAGAGCATATATATTTATTTTTTTACTGAGACTACTAAAAACAAACCTGTCAAAGGACACTAATCAGAGCAAAAGCCAAAGTACCCACTAGGTACTATCTTCAATTAGTCCTCACCTAAACCCTATTGAAGGAGATGTCCATGTGATTCTGCTCTTGCTCAAGTTCTGTGCTCCAAGGGCCTCAGAAAAGAATGCAGAGCCACAAATTCATACACTTTGGTCCCAAGCAAACAGGTATCTTATTTCCCCTCATGAACAGGGTCCCTCATATAGCAGCAATCTAGCTAGCCCACCTGAACATGCGGTTGGCCTCTAGCTTAACAGGCTGGAAGAAGAACAAGACCAAGTTACCAGGCCTAACCACCTACGGACTTGCATCCAGCCCACACTCCTCAAAGATATCAAAAAAAGAGCCCACCTATTGCACCAGTACAGCAAACAGAAGTTCAAGCCTATTCTTCATGCATGCTAAACAAGATGACATTTAACAAAAGTCTTGGCTATTTTCTCATGTTCTCTAATTGTTCAACATGGCTTGAGGGCCATAGTAGCCATCCACAGAATGAGAAGTTTCCATGCTCAATAACTCCATTCGTCTGTCCTCACTGCCATGCAATACAATGCAGTCCACTGATAGCAAGTGAACAGAGTACAAGCACCAGTACATGGTTTTAGAGGTGTAGCTGAGAATTCAGTTAATGCAAAGACAGCAAACTCAGCTGTGATGTCTTACACTTGGAGTTCTGGACACAAGAAATTAACTGAAATAATTTTAGGAATAGAAGCAAACTGCTGTGCTGTTTAAAAAACATCCCAGGAATATCATAGTTAAGATCTACATCAATATCTAGACTGCAGAACAAGGAAAGTAAATGCAAGACAGGCAGTTTAAAACCATTAGCTTTTGGTAGGGCTAACACCACAGGTGTGGATGGGTCAAGTTTGATTCATCAATCATTAACTGCACCCTTAAGAAAACAATTTCCAACACACTAAGATTTAAACTCATTTCATTAAAGTGTGTTCTGCTACCATTTGCATAACTATTTATAGGCCAATATAATCATAGCTTTTTAAAAGCTAACAGTTCTAGACAATAAAGGTAACTAGTTTAATTCCAAACACTGACAAGGAATCATTCCTTTTAGAAACAAATATTCATTAGCCTCAAAAGCAAATATTTTAGTTCAAACCAGACTGCTGTATAAGGGTGCCTTGATGTGGATTGCAGCATTACAAGCCCCTTGGCTCCAGCATTTGATAGAGTAAATAAACTATATTCAAGGTAAACTGATAATTTTTAAGAAGGTAAAGCACTCTATGTAAATATTAGTTCTATATATCCCAGTATATATTTGTCTTGTGCTTTGTTTTTAATTTAATCAAATTATTTATGTGCAGAGCATTTAAGTCCCACAGCAAGAGGCTACGTACAGACAGCTACAATAAGAGGTATAAATATTACTCCTGATAACCATTTAGACAATGAAATAGTGCTTATTGAGCTGTGTTACCAATTTAGAAAAAAGCTCAAAGATCATCTGGCACAAAACAGACGTTACGTTTCCCAAAATTGTCAAATAGATCTGTAATGGGGCAAGGTAAACATTCAGGTAAGAGTAAAATATTAAGATTCAAGCTTAATCCAGCTTTTACGGGTTGAGGACTGCAGAAAAGAGGTAGGGACTTCTTGTATAGAGCTATCTTTAAAGGAACCAGGCTATTTATTAACCTGTGTGAACATTACACAGATTACTTACTAAATCAATCACAGCAGAGCTCCCAGTATGAGACACTAGGCATGTAAGCACACAAAGATGACAAAGTATTTGTAGGACCTTAGCAGGAAATATTCTAATCTATCTTGCTCTTGTAACCTGTGTGCATGACTATTCTAGTCCACTAAGCCTAGCCTCCTAAAATTAAACCTGGTACATACAATTCCAGTCTATTTTCATGCTGGTCTGATCCTGATGACAAAGTTTTCTGCTACTGCCAGGTATAGACAGTACTAAAAGTCTGGTCTTCCCTAGCGCATTCAATTTAGCTCCTCTCATGGAGTCTTCAGATCCAACACTTTTCTCTTTCTTATCACACCAGGATTTAGGAGGCTGCTGTTTGCCCTTGTTATGCAGACAGCTGACTAATTCCAAGACAAATAACTTCTCCATAACAAGCACGTACATAAACATTCAGACACCTGCTTTTTTAAAGATATACATACACTCATGTAACTATGCTAGATCCAAAGTTCACATTTCTCTTCAGCAGATACCTCATTTGCTTCCTAAACTGAGCTGTTCAGTCTTGTAGTTTCCCCTTAAAGGCACAGACAAGAATTACATTGTTTGCAGCAGCATCTTAAGTAGCAAGGGTCCATTCCAAGGGCATTAGGATGATGATGCTATTTAATTATTACCATCTTAAAAGAAAGCAACCTCATGCATGAAATAGCAAAAAAAATTGTTCCGATTAGAACTCAGAAATATTGAAGTCCTTATCAGTATCTAACGGAGCCTGCCTCCCAGCAGCAGGTACTCCTGCTATTCAGATCAGTGGATTTCAAGTCTAATTACAGAGAAGCTCTGCTCAGTAACTCAGTCTCAGCCCAAGCACTACAGCTGCCTGTTTTGCCCGTCTCTCTCACCCTCATAAGGTAGAATATCAGAGGGGATGAGGGAGGCTGCTGCATTTTACAAGTTGTGAAGACTTTAAAGAGCAAACCTAAGAGCACAGAGGACAATTTAGAAGTCAAAACCAAGTTCCATCTTACTGGAAGAGAGGAACAAACATGCTTACAGCTACTGGGGATTCAGATGACACCTACTGCAGATAATGTAAAATTTTCTAAACTGGATATATTATACAATACATATATGTATGCCTATTATGTGAGCCAACAGAGAACCAGCTTTTGTCAGAAGTATTACTAATATTTCTAGACTATGATTAAGCTAACTCACACTCCCTTAGTCTCTCATAATAGGAAATATGTTCCTTCTAATTGTAAGGACAGCATACTTATTAGAAATGGACGTGAAGTATTTATCAAAACTAGAAACAATATTCCAATAAGGTAGTATACAATTAAAAACATTAATTTCACTATAGTTTCTACTTTATACGCCAGTACTTTGGTATGGGTTTTAGTATACATTTGTAAATTTTTATCATTTTCTAAGTTTTATCAGCTTCACTGCTGTAGTCAAAATGCCACAGCGTACATTAGAAACATTCTATACTTGTGTGCACGTCATGCTTGATGGTTACCTTAAGCTGAATTTGTAATACTGCTTGGAGTTTCAGAGTAATAGCACTTGCTGCAAAGAAGTTAACCTACTTCAGTAGTGTCTGCCTTTCATACAAATCCCAGCAAAGCCATCGTACAGGGGACAAGTAAGTATAACCCCACACATTTACAGCCTTCACACAACACTTCCATTTACCAAGAAAGTACCAAGTACTTAACACCTACTCATAGTCCTAAAAGCTGTCTTGGAATGTCCGTGAAAGCACTTGAAAGAGGTGGAAAACAGGAAGAGCATAAATATTTTAACTCTGTTGTGAACTGAGATACCAATACAGTTGTAAATAAATGTCATAGCCATCATCTCCTTAATGGACATTCACACTGTACGAACAGGAAAAAATTGGAAGCACAAGAAACTCCACAATTAAGAAAATCTTTCTAGCTTCTAGTTCAGCTCCTACTTTCCAAATACCCAATTCTCAGGTTAAGCCCTGTTAGAGATTAAATAGATACTCATTGCACAGATCAATTGGACCATAATCCACCTTCATAATCTTGCACAGGACAAATTTTGTATGGGGTTCTAATTAGTATATCCCCATTAATGTTTGACGCATAAATACTTACCCAATTAAGAGAAGAACTGCACAAATTGTGATGAATCCCAGAGTATATTTGAGTGCAGTTTTAACCTGCTGTATGTTAAAGAAAAAGTTATTAACAAAAAAAAAAACCAAACAGGTTTGTCCAACAAGTTATGGCAAAGCATACTTAGCATAACAAGTGCTCTACAAAAGAAGCTCCGCAGAAAAGATGAGTCATTTTAAAACCAAGTCAGAAGAAACCGTTCTTGAAAGTCTCATGCCTTGAAAACTATAAACAATTACACTGAATTATACTTCTATCAAACTATACACTTGAGCAGCTGTGGCCAGAAGCCAGGGTATATTTGTTTCATGCAAATACACTCCAAGAAAATTCTTATTACCAATGCTTTATATTACAGCTATGATTAAAAGTCTTTTTTATCATGCTGAGGTTACAACCAAATAGAGGGGAAATTATGATCAATGACCAAAAGATTCTTTATGAAAATTATTTTCATTTAGTAAGATAGAACCTTACTGGCATGCATTTATTGTATTCTCTGGAACGTTGTGCATGTCAAAAATCTTTAGTGCATTACAAAAATAACCAAGTGCTAGCTTCAGGTAAACTACTCATGCCTACTTCAAGACAAAATGCACATGCAAAAATAAGGAAGGTCTCTATCAGAGTCTCTCTCAGAATCAGTATAATCTTCCCATCTTCAAAATCTGTTCATACATGTTTCCTGTTCTAAGGAAATCTAATGTAAGAGGGTTTGACTTCCTCTTTGTAGCAGGAATTTGTAGGAAGCATAAAGAATTCATGGCAACACAGATTCTAATTACTTGTCTTGGTGAAGTTTCAGTTCATATGAGATCACAGTGCTTAGACTGTTACTAAGAGCTGTCTCAGTATTTTAAAGGAACTGTAGCAATAGATTTAGAAATGGTATTTACATTGTGGTATTCAAATTAGATCATAATTCTTGCCTGTATTCATTTGTCTTTTCACTGCTTGGTGCATTTGCTAGAATGAACTTACTGAGCATGTGTTGCCATCATCTTCTTCCTTCTCTTCATAATAGAAATAGACAAAGGGAATCCACAGAAAGACGCAGAACAGTATGATAGAGTACAAAGCTAGGAGAAAGAATTTAATAAAGAGACAAAGTTATATTGGCACTTCAGTTGCTGCATAGTAATTCAAATGAAAGAATCAAGCATTACTTTCTTGTCATTATACCTCTGATTAAATTTCAAGCACTGAAAAGATTAGTAAAATTTACTAACCATTATATGAGATGTTTTGTGAACTCTAAAGGACATACAGAATTAACCCTTCCAAACTAAGGATTTCAGATCCACCTTAAATTCAGCAATGATAAAATGACTAAAAGTAATCATCTGAATGAAGTTCACACACAGTACTAGCACACTGAAGATGAGATAGCACAGAGGATAGCAAATAAAAGCACGCAATGCCACCTAATACCAGAAAGTATACCTTGTTCACAGAAAAGGTACATCAAAAAAATATAACAAATATAAAGCTAAGTTTCAGGGGATGTTCTACTATTAATATGAGTACATTATAGATGGAAGGCATGGTTCTATTATGGATGACCTCAATTCACAAAATAGAAAAGTATAGTATCATCTCCTACCACTCCTTTTTTAAACAGGGGACTAAATGAAGATTGCAACAGCCAGTTACCCGAGAAGCCACTATGACACTATGACTGCTTCAGTATTACTTTGATGCACAGGTGATCTTAAGAGATTTTTAATCCTTATGTTAAACTACCTAGTTTAATTGACATGTACATCTTCACAAACATCAAGAACTTGAAGTTTAATCTTCAGCTCTGTCTTATAACAGGTTACATGCTTTTTAGGGCATGAGTAAAACCCTTCAGTACTTCAAAATATCTAACACCATGAATCTTTCAGAAGTTTTTAGTTTCCTAATAGACTATCAAGCAGTGCATTACAGTGTTTGCACCTCACAAGAAAGGTATCCTAGAAGAGATAATCAAGCCCTCAAAACAAAATGTTAGAAGTATCACACAACCGAGACCAGACCACTTGTGCAAGCATAAAGCCACCCCGTGAAGTAAAGATACCCAGGAGTACAAAAAAAGCCTGTTGTCTTTGGCTACTTTTAATCCTTACCTTATTTTGCATAATTAATTTATTTCCCACCTCTAACCAATAAAATCATCTCTAACTTAAGTTTAAGACCTCTTATCTTGGCTACTGCACTTCTTACAGTACCCATGTGCTTCACAGAAATCTACCTCTACATTTTTACTGAAGGTGGTATAGAAGCTAAATAAAGTATCAACATGTGGAACCTAAATATGAATGAGAAATTTTGAAACAGAACTCATTCTCTGGAAAAAAATATTTCAAGGTGTTAGAGGTAACCTACTGTTTAGAGTGCTAAACCAGTAGCGCAACAAGTTCGTAGTTCATAAACTCTCACATTTACCAAAAGCATAACATTCAGGCTTAAACCTTAGAACTTCAAGCTCTGAAATGTAGCACTCCTGGACCTTCTAGAGCAGTACCTAAACTGCTTCAGTATTGATGTTTTCAGAAATCAAGCTGAACTTTTATACTAGTACTAAATGCATACTGCACTGTTTCAGTAAGTAAGGCAAGTTACACACATCATTAATCAAAGTTCAGAATAATCAGCCCATAGAGGTCACTGCGAGCACAGAAAACATTCTCATTTCCAACGTTTACTATATTAACTTCAGCATACCTTACTTATGAGATACAATAGCTCATTAGATAATGACACTGATACACATTTCTTTCAAGGGGATAAAGGAAGAGAAACTCAAAATCCAAGAGAATATCTACGAACACTGTGAAATAAGGCTACCATTTATCTCTACACCAATCTAACACTAGTACTGCCTAAATGCTGCTGCTGCAGCAACTTAACTTTAAGAGAACAGCTTAAGCTTCTGGCACTAAGCTTAGTTTTTTGAATAAATTCAAAAAGCTTAAAAGCTGCTGGTGTTCAGTTACCAACTACATAGCTAAACTGTATCTTTAATTTGGTTTACACAGTATGTTTTATCATTGTCTTATAAAACTATAAATAAATACTTTTCTGAAAAATGTTTCCTGACACTTCTAATCTTTCATACTGATGTCCAGCTGTCTATTTTTTTCTGATCTGCTACAGTATATTAGCAGAGGACAATTCTAAATGGCTACTGACAGACACATTAACTAAACTGGTTTTGTTGAACTGTCTTATTCAATTGAATTGATGCTGCTGAATTGATATATAGCTTGTCCAGTCTTCACCAGGTTTTGAAAAAGCCATTCATAGCAGCGGCATCTGAATGCCACACTGCAAGTCAAGTGTGCAGAGTTCAGCTCTCTTCAAGAAGCACTACAAAAGAAGTATTTTCACATACTGCTGTTAACACCATCATATTCAGCTTTTAGAGGACTTTCACAAGTGTTTGACAAGTCAGTTGCCAAAAAGGTTTTGAAATATTTTAACTCACCTATTCCAGGCTGTGGTGCCTCTCAACTCAAACAGTAAATAAGCAAGCATAAACCACTACAGCAAAGTTTAAGTCAGAGGCAATAGTATAGACTAAAAACTTTACAGGAGTTTTAACAGTTCAATACTACTTCCATGTGAATACCTAGAGGAGTTTGTGTGTCAAATAAGTGGCTAAATTTGAGGTTTTTTACTTGTCAGATCCAACTTCCAAAGTAAAGGCAGTTAGAAAAACAACTATACTAGTTCCCCAAACCCACTATACTAGTTCCCCAAACCCCGCATTTCAGTAATACAATGCCATATGCCAGGAGCTCATTTAAAACCAGATCAAAGACACATCAAAACAATCTACTTTCATTCAGTAAAAATTAACTGCTCTTGAACTAGGCATTGTTGCCAACAGTTCTATTCCAACTTTTTCAAACTCATTTCCATTTCCACATCCAATGGCTCACTGGAAAACAATGTTTAGGATAGTGCTTGCATTCTGGAGTATTTAAATCAAGTTTAGATGCAAGTCTAAGCAGCTCTAAATAGAATATTGCAGAAAGCTCTTGACATCCTCCCTAAGTTTCACAGTTTGAGGGTAACATCTACAAGCTTCCCTTTAATGTCAGTGTAAACAAAGCAAGTGACTATCCAGATTAACTTTACCAAAAGGATAAGTAATTGTACTTTCCTTGAAGTCATAGTTAAACCCCAAATTCTTGCCAGTGTTCTCAAATACCAGGAATTCTCACTGGGAATTTCTCAAATTAAGGAAAAATTCATACTGATGTAACAGTATGTTGTATCAAGAGGAAACCAGTACGGAAGAGTTTAGCCTAGCTTTTTCCAGCCCAATGTAGTGGAGTATCAAATCCTTTAGAAAATGGAGTAAAGCAGAGGATGATGAATTTTTTTTATTTTTTTAAAGATCCCACTAAGCCCTCTTACACCAAGCCAACTCCTTAGTTATTTGAAGATAAATATTACACACCTTTTTTGTATACCCTTCTCTCAACTACCTATGTAATCAAAAGGATTCAGCTCACTGAGTGTTTGTTTGATAGCAGTGGAATTTATTTTTAGAAGTCACTTGAGTAGCCAAAATCGAATTGGAAGGAAAGTAATATCTATTTAGTATTAGAAAACGCTACTCATCTTCTTGAAGAGGGGAAGTGGTAGCTTCTGGTCTTTATTTCAAAAAGCCAAGCCACATCTAACCAAAGATATATTTATTTACAAATTATCGAGATAGAGTTAAAAAGTCAGTTTCAGGTAAGTGCTAAATTATCAGCACTTGTCTAAGAGTTGATTAGCAAGCTACAAACAATACCTACCTAGACCACCCCGCAATATCTATAGAAGCATGTGTGGAATAACTACTAAAATGAAATTATATTGAAAATATAGCATCATGCACATATTAAGAAAAAGTATAAAATCAAAGAGTTTTTAGGGTATAATACAGCCACAGCTGGTATGCGAGGAACCCCCTCCATCTGCAATTCCCTGTACAATATTGCTTCCAAAGCAACACAGAGGATGGAGTAGGGTGGAGATTCTACAACCAAACTCTGATAACAGAACAGATACGGGATCAAGATGGTCCTATGAAACTGATAAGCTGCATACTGGCTACCTTGACTCAACAGTGTGCCAAATTTTGATGAAATGCTGTCCTTTGTGCAAATTCTGCTCATTATGATGTCATTATATCACCAAAACTCAGCTCAATCCCAAAGGCTACCTGCCTCCAAGGTATGACCACTCCTCCTTGAGTCTGCACCCTGAATTTTTCATAAACTATACCTTTAAATGCAAGGCAATGCAAGAGATTTTTACACCAATCATAATAAATGTATTTATGACCAGAGTCACTCAAACTCCACCTTGAAGGTAAAAAACAGTATAAAAATTTCACAAGAAAGGGGGGATATCAGGGAAGACACCATCACAAACAACTCAAGGAGGACTCCATCACAGACTGCCTTTGACCTCTGGGACCAGTCAACAGGCTGAGCCTTTCTTCCCCCACCATGGAGGGACACCTTTGGGTAAGACTTAGACTGTCCCAAGTGCTTCTTCGGGAAACTTAGAAATCTCTCTAGAGAGTCTCTTTTTTACATTTATAGCCTGGTTGTATTATTTGTAGCTTTATCATGCATTTTGTATAGTTGACAATACTTTCATTTCCACATGCTTTGCAGACAGTGTATTTATCACCAGCAACACATATGAACCTTTCTATCTGTTGCTTAAATAAACTGCAGTGGTTAAGTAGCTAGTTGTTTCAGTTTCTCATTGAGCACAACCAAAGACTTGAGAGTGGCTGTGCTAGTTCATGAGCACAACTAGACTGAAGGTGCAGGCCACTATTAGTATATCCAGAATCATGACACTTTAATATATTGAACATGATTGGATTGATAGTGGTGAATTGGGCATCATTCAGAATTTAAAGCTAGCCACACCTAGCCTCCCACCTTGGTGAGAAGTGTTAGTACACAACGGGTTTATTTGCTGCCAAAAATAAACTACTTTGCCTCTTAACACAACAGCATGTTAAAGAATATTTATTCCCATGGTTTAGTCTCATTCCAGTCCATATCAAATTAATGCTGTTAACGCAGAACTTTACCAGCTCAAACCTACATCTTAAAAAAAAAAAAAGAAAAATAAGACTGTACTGGCTATTAATGTACAAAGTGAATCTAGTAAGATTCTAATAAGGTGTATTTCTGCAGCCTTTGCTAATAAAGCCTCCGTCTGTTTCTGAAAAATCTCAATATAAATTTAGAAAAAAAAAAAATCAATCTTGTAAAAATCAGTGCAGAACACAAAAGTGGAATCAGACCAATGATTCATCAAGTCCAGTACCATCCTCTCAATGCTGGTCCATCTCCACAGTTCCATTTTCAGTCTCAGCACTTTTATGAGCCAAAATTAATTCCTACCAATTTTGAAATCTGGGATAGCACACCACTAGCATCCACCAAGTGTCAACAGTGGCTTGAGTTAAAGGGGCAAAAAGCACACTAGCCACTAGAACATTGCTGGAAACGAGATCTCTTCTCACACAGAGATCATATTCCATACCAAGAGAGCATCTACATTTTAGATAGAACTGAAAATTAAATTTATAACTCACATAGTTCACATTGTTCTTCCTATTATACTATAAAGGAAACTTTAAAAGATTTGAAGTTCCTACCAACAAGGCTGGAGATTGATCATTTGGTTTTTGAATTTTATTCTTCAGAACTTATGAAAAAGGAAGAGCATCACCTTTCATCGGGTGATACGTGTTAGTTACCCAAAAGCAAGCATTTAATTGCATGTTGTTCTGCTCACTAAAAGGGCTATTTATTCCCTCGAAAGCTAACCTTCAAACTCAAAGGTTTGGCAGCAGCAAACAGTTAGTCAACCAAATGAAAAAGATACTCCCTTCCCTCTAGCTCCCTAGTGGTACAACAGACTGTCTCAGCTTTCATTATCACATTTCCATGGACTTGAGTTTTGTATCAGGGACTTCTCTTTGCTCTGGCTCAGAGGTCCAACTTTTGTTTCAAAACATTTTTGAGTTCTATTAGAAGCTTGAAACACTACCACTGGGCAAGTGCTTCAGTGTATAGCCGGTACAGCAATGATTATTGCCACAGTGAGCAATTTTCGGCAAGAATTCCTTGGTGGGGTTTGTTCGTTTTAAAGATGGTTCTCAGAGAGCAGTTCTTATCTCAAGTCAAAGTGACTCATTTTCTGCTGTTTTGAACCGTAACAATACAAAGACACCCAAACTATAAGAAAGTTAGACCTGGTAGTAGTCTTCAAGTAAATTATAGCAATGATTCCTTCGTTACATTTTGACTTTTTTTTTCTTCTAGTAGTATGAAAGTGCAACTAGGAACAACAAAGAATAGCAAAATGCATTCAGTAGAATGGACCAAAGTATTTTCAGAACTGAGAAAGTTCTGAAGTAAAGCAAAGTATCAAGATAAATACAGACCCTGAAATCCCATTGAGGGACTACAGGAGGCTCAAATACATTATATGATCAGAAGTCTCTTCCATCACACAAAACTTCCATAACATCAATACTACTAAGCTGCTTAAAACAATACTTTGTTATTTACTCCCTTCTCCTGCTGAGAAGCCACAAGCTATTTCAGAAAAACCTAAAATGAGTGTTTCTTCCCAAATATATACATCTAATAAAATATTTAAGACAATTTTCCATCAAAACTGCAAGAACAGACATAGTGAAAATTAAGGAATATAAAACAGTAGTGAATTTCAGACATCACACACTTGTTTGAAGCAAGAAAGTTAAAGCAGTTCACCACAGTAAGTGTCAGTACTAAAGTACACTTTCAACTTACGTTCTGACACATTGCTTCTCAAAAATCACACTTATTAGAAAAGTGGTTCTATAGATGTAGCCCCACAATTTTTGATTTGTCAAGTCCAGCTATGCAAGTCTTCCAGAGTATTTAGTATGCCTTCTACTAGGAAGAGACCATGAAAATATGTGGCTACATCTGACTTGAGCCTAACTCCTAGATACCCAAATCCTTGTGTCAATTTCAGATTCAGGAGACTTCAGTTCTGCTTATCCTGTTTATTAGAAAAAAAAAAAAATGCCAAGACCAAATACTTTTATAAACCAATACAAGTAGAAAAAAAAAAATAATGAAATAGTATTACAAGATTGGAAGAGTTGTTTAACTTGTTCCATCTCAGCTTTCACGTCACTGTGCTGTGAAACAGCAGCAGGGAACTAGACCTAGTAATGCAGAAAAGACATTTAATTGTTGTTTTATATAAGAATGATGGAGATTTCTGAAAAATAAGTTACTTATTACTGCGCACTTCAATGTAGCTGTAGTTATAAAAGTGTGCATCAATTCCTCAAATTAAGATCACAAAAGAAAAATATTTGTAAAATGATCTTCAAATCTCTCCCACCATCTGGAGGATAGGCCATGAAATAAACTACTAGTCCTATACTATTTGAAATACTCCTGTCCAGATAGCCCAAAATCACTGGATTTTCAGATTTAAGCTCAGATCTACTGCAAAAATTGGTTCAGGTTTTACTAAAAGACATTTTCCTTTGGAAAGATTCACTTAGCCCAAAACATCTCACAAATTCACCCATCACTAACAAATCTACAGAAAATGGTCCACAGAAGATTGAGAAGCCTGTTTCCCCATTAAGAGTTGAGAAATGATCGGGTTGTTAGCAACCTAACAAGAGCAGAAAGCAAATGCAATCCAATTCCACTATTTTATAGTGAAGAATTTTTGTGGAAAATAATAATATTTTTAAATGTCCTTTTTGAAAACAGAAGTTCCTTATTACTTTTTGCTTTAAGCTTCACTGCATGTTCTAGATTGTCACTATCACAAGCACTCTAACAAGTATTTTGTAACTTTTAAGTTACAAAATCTACTCTTTACAACCAATTATTTCCTGATCAAAAATAAATAAATAAATAGAGATATATATATATTCAGGAGCCAACCCATCCAAGAGAAAAAAAAAATACAAGTTATAGGAGACATGACCAAAAGGATACAAGTATCTCTGAATTCACATCACTGACCGAGGCAAGCATTTCACTCAGTGATAAAAATCACTCTTCAATAGCTACCTCTTACATATATATACACTCATAAGTAGTAGAGCTTTCTGTAAGAACTAAAATAATCTAAAACTACACAGAAGTTTTGTTAATTGTTATTTTATTAGATTTGATTACAGTTAACTTTTTGCTTTGGATTTGTTTAGGATTACAACTCTCAAATCAACTTGTTTATGCTCCCTTACAGTAGCTCTTTCTTTAAATATAGGAATTGCTGAATCTAAACATTTAAAATACAAACGTTACACTCACATTTGCACAAACTTTATACACAGTAGGCAATTTTCACACTGCTGCATACATTACATGCCATAAAAGATATAGCAAAGCCATGTTTCACTTAATGGATACACAGAAAGCATGTTAACAGCATGACAGAAGCCATTAGACTTTTCATGGATTCACCTTCAGCCTATTAGCATTTAAAAAGGGCTCTTGATTGTGTAAAAAAAATAATGTGGATATTAAGTGTAAGACTAGTTTTTAATCAAAAAGGGATAATCCAGTATAACCCCTAAAAAATTTGTACGTACACTAAAATTCCGATTAATTAAAAGGAAAACAAGACATTAGAAATACTTACTGTAGTATCCATAAAGCACAGTATCTTCAATTTGTCTTGAAACATTAGCATCAGCCCATTCCTAGTAATAAAATAGAAGCATTTAACATCAAATGAAATAAAAGAACACTTCATTCAATAGCATTCTTATAGAAATGAAAAAAAAAAATTGCTCATATCAAATGCCTAAGGAAAATTAAGCCTATTTTAAGGGCTGGAATTAAAGTGAGAGCTATTTCACCTAACAAAGACAATTAAGGAATGTGCTGCATTTCAGGGGACACTGCAGTAGTATTCTCACTGCTTATACTCTAGCTGTCAGCCTCATGCTTAGAATGCATTTGGGTTTTTTCAGATTAAGAATGCTTAGTTACCATATGTTATATGGTCAATGCTCAACTGGAATAAAATTACCAGTGAACACCATTTTTAGCAACAGTTTAGTTGTTCTCTTCTTAAGCGGCACTGAAAAGTGGGTATTTCATGAAACTGATTTGTTTTCTACATATCAGACAATGCAGCTACTGAGTCTGAAGCTCAATCCGAACAGTCTTTCGAAGTGTTTTGTGAAAGACAACTGATTATCTGCTGTTCTGGCCCTTTTTTCCTAGCACTGCCATGAATATGAAGCTTCAAAGTTAAGTCATTGCAGGGACAAAGCTGTCCTCAGAATGAGTTTTCTACAAAACCCAACATATGACAGGCTTGGGAGCAGGTGGTACATTAGAGAAGACTGCAGATAACTAAGCCATATTAGTTGCCCAACCCA
This sequence comes from Nycticryphes semicollaris, assembly GCA_013400055.1. Taxonomy (NCBI): domain Eukaryota; kingdom Metazoa; phylum Chordata; class Aves; order Charadriiformes; family Rostratulidae; genus Nycticryphes; species Nycticryphes semicollaris. The sequence continues at coordinate 102,609 of VXBJ01001008.1, forward strand.
GTAGCTGGATGCAATGGATTTAATTTTATAATTAACACATCTACTTCTGCTTTGCAACTCTTCAGAAAATATAAGTGTGCAAAGCATTAACAAAGGGACCCAATCAAGTCAAGGATGTACTTGTTTTGAAGTCTCAATCAAAAAAAGAACTTAGTCTTTTAGCAATTCTCAGTGTCATCTTTACTGGTATAAGGGCAGCCCTAAAAACCTAATTCAGGCTGATATCCACATTACTGAATTTCAGTCACAGAAACAGCACCACAAACCTGTCTGGGAACACCTTCTAGAAAGAAAAGTCAGGTAATGAATACAAAAACGTTTTCTAGAGGCAACTCAACAGAAAGGGCAGAGTCAGATTTAATAAGCAATATCTTCTTTGTTCTGACTTCAAACTATGAAGAAAAATTAATTCTGTACAATTGTTATTTAACATGCATACACCAATATGGAACATATGAGAAGTGCAAGTGAGCATAGTCCTTAAAGACTGCACATGATAAGATTTAAAGTTTAACACTTGCAAGCACCACCTTCCTTCATGTTACTATATTACTTTAAGCTTTTAAAGTTCACTGTCTGAAATTAGATTATCATTCAACTGGAATTTGAGTAGAAAAGTATACATTCTTTTTGCTGATTAGATGACAAAATGCAAGGTTCAAAAATATTTTAGCAGAAGGGACAGAAGCAAGACCCTAGATTAAGCGGCAGTCAGGTACCTTAAGCCCAATCTTAGAAGACTGTGAGGCTCAAGCCCAACAGTGTTTCAGCTGAAAAATTTCTAGCCATTTGTATGAAAATACACCAAAAAAATAATTTGATCAAAGTTAAGAATACACACTCAGAATATTAAAGTGTTTAAATTGCCTAGTGTTAAAAGTAAAGGAAACTTATTACTTTATCATTAATCTCTTGTTTTAATCACTAATTATGCCAAAAAGAAAAGCAAGACTGAACTGAGAGGGTGGCACTATTTATTTCCAAGTAAGCATCTGAAAAAGGTGTCTCCTATGGAGACACTCAGAACACACACCAACCAAGAATCGGCAAAAAAGCCAACAGTTAAGACCCAAAGTTTAAGTGCATAGTCACTTTACAGAAAAAGGTAGCTAGAAATTGAGATGTTACAGGTCTTAACTGACAAGAAACTGCCTCTCCTCCAACTCCAGGAAAGCGTTTACAAGTGTACAGAGGTAGAACTTTAAAACATTGTAATTGCTTTTCATTTTGTTTTTCAAATTAAGTTGTGTACAGGACCAGAGTAATATGCTAGAAAAAATACATTACAGCTTATTAAAATATTGAGATGTTAAAAGATGTAAAAATGCAAAGATGTATTTCACCAATGCATACATGTGCCTGAACTTAAAAATCTGCATTACTCTGCACAAGAAGCTGTAATGCAAACTGACTTAGTAGTATATCATATCTATTATGTCAGATTTCAGTCAGCTTCTGAAGTCCTGCAAACTAAGGCAGTAAAAATCCATAGTTTCACTAGCAAGTTATCCATATGCACATATCATCATCAGTAACCAGTTCATCTGAGCCATTTCAACAGCAGCTGAACAGCAGCACTGTCCCATCAAAAGCAAGTAGCATTGCTTGCTAGCAAGTGTCAGAGCTCTGACATTCTCACAGCAGTGCTAACATACCTAGTCGATAGGCATATGAATTTACTGGGTGAGCACACCCAGGACTCAACTGGACAGCCTCTGGATCTAGTCTGTTTCCTGCTCCATCCACAACAGCTCAAGTTTAAAATATATACAGCAGGTATCTTAGAAGCACAATAGATTAGGAAGGTGAGAATTCATTACTGTCTTCAACAGCAGTTTAAGATGTGGAAGTGTGACCACAAATTCTCTTAAGATCTGCAGAATTCAGGTACAATGCAGCACTGTTCTGCTGCATTTCATTCTGTTCCATGCAGTTTAGCAAGCATGTATCATACCACCTTTAAAATACCCGTAACAATGCATTGTTTTGATAGATAAGGGAACAACAAATTGCAAGGATATGTGCAACAAGTATGATGGCCTACATTGAGCTCTAACACTTAAGTATTCCTTAATACAGTTACAAGTGTAGAAAGTAAATAGATTACTAAAATGTTGCTACATAAATAAGGATATGAAAAAGGCAGTTTAAGACACTTCCAGTTTACTTCAGTGCTAAAAGCAAAGCTCCCTCAAGAGATTAGTTTTATAATTCCATTAATAGAAAATTAGTTATGACAAACACTTGCTTCCCTCCAGTAATCAAGTGCAGTCTTTCTTCTCCTAGCAACTGTGTCCAGTTAGTAACTTAAGTTAACATATTTCAACGGAACAGTACTATTCAAACTGTACGGATAATTTCCCCACTTTACAAGCTAATCTGACATTTTTGACCTTCCCCACTTTTCATTGACATTACTCCTAAAGGGAAATTACCAAACCAATAAAGCTGCATGTTTATGTATAGGTTTGTATGTTCTGACTGACTTTAAATGCACTCAACTTTATCAGAAAGGCCTCATTAATATTTATCATAGCTTCCACACTTACTTTGGATCCAATGTAAAAATCTGATGTTACTGCTGCAAAGCAATAACTCATTCAAATGCCTTAAGAGAGAAGGAAAACTCTTTTGCGTGGCAGTATGGAGCAAATTTATTTCAATAGGCCACCAGCAGCATCTACAAACATGAGGAACTAGGCAGAACCAGAAGACCCAGAAACATAGGCAAAGGTAGTTCAAAAAAATAAAAGCTTTACCGCAAGCATGAAAGCTTGCTTTCAGATACAATTTGTAAACAGAACCTACCCAGCCCATCATTTCACAGCATGTTGCCATTAAGAAAGAAATTTAGATGAAGAAAAACAGTATTTTAAGTACAGCAGTTACCTTTCTATTAATTAGACTTCCTTAAATAGTACTGTAGTGACTACATGACTCCTCACAGGTTTGTTTCTCAAAACAGGGAATGCATACATTAACAAAACAGGTCTCCTTTGCAACAGGAAATTCTGCTTAGCCCCCAGCAGATGAGCATATTTCAGCTGGGCCGAGTTACATCATTGTTACTTGTCTAGCTACTCAGGCTCAATGTTTTTCTTAATAGTATTATTCTCATTGAACTGCCAGTACCATGATGTATGAAAGGTCTCTTCCATCTTCCACATTCATTTTAATTCTGAATAAACAAGGTCTGAAAACACTAACTTTTAACAATAACATTATACAATAGATTTATTTTGTATTACCACTGAGCAATAAACAGAACGAAAAATCTCATCACAGCTCAATTCTTAAGACTTCTTACGACTTCCATTTACGTGAGCACCAGCCACACAGCACTGTATTGGCTGCATGCTAGTTCTGAAGCATTATTAAGGATCTAGGAGGACCTACATTTTCCTTTGGAAGTAAGGCTGGAAGGGAATAAAGTCCGAGTCTAATGTGCAGTCATCTGCCCACTCTCTCGTTTCAGAAGCTTTTCTTTTACTATAGACCCAGATAGGCTCCCAACCAAGCTACTGAAATCATTAATATGCTCTCGTTTGAATAGTTTTGAATTGTAGTGTTCTCTCAAAGACACTGGGTCACTACCTTCAAGGACTCTTTTTTACCCAGGGGCAAAAAAGCCAATGCTCTAAGCACTGGAAAAAACTTTCTTACAGTAACACTTAGAGCAGACTACAGTGAGTAGTCATCTCATTAAAAACTCATTTTGCACAGCAAGCCAATAGAGCTGTATATAAAAAGTTTAAAAAGAACATAAAACAGTTGTTCAGTTGAGGCAGTATCAGCCAAGAAGAGCTACTACTGTATTCCCTTCCCCCAAGGGTCTTCCCTGTTTCCTCTCGTCAAAAAAAGTGGTTATCCCAGACTCTACATTATACATAGATTAACACAGTACGTCTTTATAAGTCTTAATGTCTCAGTAACAGAATAAAAGAATGCTGGCAAAAAAGGAGAATCAAAATAATCTTAAACAGCAAATGGGCTGTTTTTGAACAAAGGAACAACACATTTCCCATTATGATGTACTAAAAAGCAACACTTAACAAGATTTATTTGTATCTTCAGAATGGTAAATGTACTCCTGAAGGAATGAGCATTTGGAAGTGAGTACAATATTGAAAATAAGTAGTAAAAGTATTAACTTGAAAAATAAGTAATAGAAATGAAAATTGAAATCCAGTTCAAATAACAAGCAGAGCTCAGTGTTGTATGCCCAGTACCAGTTCCCAGTTTTTAAAAAAACCTCATGCACTAGAACTGGTTTTAACACTGGTTTCAAACAGTTCAACAACCCAAGAATAAACATCCTGTTTCAACACAAGTGCTTCTTTTGATGAGGCAATTAACATTTTTAGAAGACCATACCTTAAATGTGCCATTTTGATTTTTCATATATGAAACCAAAAAGATATCCACTGGTAGTAGCGCTGATGAGATAAGAGCAACTGCCAAGGCAAAGATGGCTGTTATGGTAGAAATTACTTCGCTTTCCCGTCGACTCTGATACTTGCGCACATAAACCCAGCAGAAGACTAGAATCGCCTGAAATAAAGATAATAATGATCTGCATAATAAGGATGTCAGAAAGCAGGTACTGAAGCTAAGACACTATATCCTGGTATGGGGGGCTCGCACAGCATCAACACACTCGCTACCTAAGCCCCAAGCATCAGCAGTACACTCACCACACACACTTCACTATTCCTACTTTCTAGTAGTTTATACACAACAGCAGCAACAATAGCAGGCTAAAACGTAGCCAAGCATGGCTGAACACCCAGGAAAGAATGCGGGACAGCACCGCAACTTCAGCTCCGGGCCCCGCTGTGCTCCGTGGCGCCACCATCGCCGAGGCCCGCGCCCCTTAGGGAAGCTGACGGACCAGGCTGAGGAGACTATAGGCCGAGGGAGGAGGCCGGGCAGGAACTGCGGCGCAGCGAGAGACCGAGAAAGGTGCAGTGGCCGGGGCGAGCGGAGGGGTAGGCGGGGATACCGCCGGTCTCAGTGAAGGGAAGGGGCGTGTGCCCGGAGCAGCCGCCGCTCACCAGTAGCGCCAAGCCAAACAGGCACCATCCCGTCAACAGCTCGGAAGCGGCAGCAGCCGTCGCCATATTCACTTCCGTCAGGAACGCCACGTCCGCCTCTATGAGGCGGGGACTTTAAAGGGGGCGGGCATCACGTCACCATGGTGACCGTGCCTCACGACTGCTGAGTGTGACGTCATGTGTCGGTGCCAGCTTTCGCTTTAGATAGCATCTGGCGGCTCCCGGTCCCGCTGGGTGGCTGGGGACGGCGGAGCAGAAGCCGCGGCGAGGGGCCGCGGCTGGCTGTGGCCGGGAGCCCTCCCTCCCCGGACCCGGGAAGGGGAAGGACGGCCCAACCCGGAGGGGGAGAGGGAAGGCAGGGCCGCTCTAGGTCCATGGGGTCACCTGATTAATGGGCGACGAGAGAGAAGAGAGAGGGTTCGAGGAGAGATAAAAGATGCTCTGAGAGGTATCAAGCAATTCCAATTTTTTGGTTGTCACTTTTCGCTGTAAAAGTAACCTAAAATAATCCTCTGCATGGCGTGTTTGTGTTGTGTAGTGTGAAAGCTCAGTGTTAGTTTGACATTGTCCTTTACACAACTATTCTGTTACTTGATGGCCCATCCAGAAGCAGAGTGGGGAAAAAAAGAAGGAAACACGAGAGTTGAGATACAAACATTTAATAGAATAAAACTAGATAATATTTAACACTAAATAATCAATATTGATCCTGTTATCAGTATAAAAGAGGTGAGTATTATACTTAGCCCGTTCTCAGCAGGAAGCTGTGCTCTCCCAGCAGGGAACAGCCGATGTGGGACACTGAGCGCTGCGGCTTAAGGAGAAAGGGAAGGGCTCAGGGCGCTGACACCTAGGGCAAGGAGTTCTCTGGACCATTGCCATCAAGGAAGAAAAAACTTTGCAACAAACTTTCTCATTTTTATTGAACACGCCCTTCATGGTATGAAATAATCCTGTTGGCCATCTTGAGTCAAGTGCCCTGGTTTTGTTCCTCATCCCTGCACTAGGCCAACTCAAAAGCATTGAGACCTTGAAACCCACAAAACATAGCTGGCTATAAAGCAAAAATTTTCACAAATTCAAGCACAAGAGTCTTCTAGAAGTGCAGTTTTCGCAAGCATTAGGAGAGAAATCAGTCCTGTGTCACTCAAAGCAGGACACTCGGGGACTGTGGTCCCACAAGAAGCCTTGGTTCGGATCACGGGATGCTAAGGGCTGGTGTGATGGCTGCTTAGGGGACGGGGTAGTAGTGGAGCCAGGGGGTGCTTGGGGGAGTGTATATGGATTTGGCAGCACAGGATTGGGAGAGGCTTACCCTACCAGCATCACCAGGTGCTGATGCCCACCGTAAGCTTTCATTGGCTGAGAGTGCTTCATATGCAAGTCAGAGGCAAAGGAGTCTGTAGGATTGACTGGGAGTCTGAATCAGGAGCCCTATTCTGGAGCATGGGCTGCTGTGCTGGGTTTCTCTTCAGTGTGCGGGTTGCTCTGGGTCAAAAATGTGTGTGAGCTTTCTTAATTCATTTCTCTGCGTAGAAGGGGATTAATATTCTCATATTAATATATTATTATTATATTAATTACAAAATAATGAAATTAAAATATGAATATTCTCATATTAAAGCAACAGATACCTTTGCTATGTTTCCATGTTGTGGTTTTGTTCTGTTTTACCTCAAACCAGGAGGTTTGCTGTGAGAGCAAATCATAGAATCATTTAGGTTGGAAAAGGTCCTTAAGACCACCACTAAACCATGTCCCTAAGCACCACATCCACCCATCTTTTAAATATCCCCAGTCAACCACATCCCTGGGCAGCCTGTACCAATGCTGGACAATCCTTTTGGTGAAGAAATTTTTCCTAATATCCAATCTAAACCTCCCTGGCACAATACGAGGCCATTTACTATCATCCTATCACTTGTCACTTGGAAGAAGAGGCCAACACCCACCTTGCTACAGCCTAATTTCAGGTACTTTGTAGAGAGCAAGAACTGGCCCCTGAGCCTCCTTTCCTCCAGGCAAAGCACCCCAGCTCTCTCAGCTGCTCTTCATAAGACTCATGGTATAGACCCTTCCCTTCACCACTTTTGTTGCCTCTCTCTGAACTCTCTCCAGCACCTCAATGTCTTTCATGTAGTGAGAGGCCCAAGAATGGACATGGTATTTGAGGTGCAGCTTCACCAGTGCTGAGTACAGGAGAACAGTCACTGCCCCAGTCCTACTGGCCACACTATTTCAGTACAAGCCAGGATGCTATTGGCTGTCTTGGCATACTGCTGGCTCATATTCAGCTGTCCGTCGACCAACACCCCCAGGTCCTTTTCTGCCAGGCAGCTCTCCAGCCACTCTTCCCCAAGCCTATAGTGCTGCATGGGGTTGTTGTGACTCAAATGTAGGACCTGGCGCTTGGCCTTGTGGAATCTTAGCAAAGGTACCCTTGAGCCTAGAAAGAGGTTGTTGAGGTTCAGTAGCCTTGTGAGGTGGGACTTCTCATGCCTCATAGTCTTGAGGTAAAGGATCTGTTGGTAAAAAGGCTTTGAGAGCTTTACCCCAGACTAGTTTTTGCCTTCAATGAGCCTTTAAGGGCTATATAGGAGACAGCAGTGTATAGTGGTGCTTGTCAGCTATATCCAGGCCATATTAGGTATGTGCTGAGATGAAGTCCTTCTCTCAGGATAAGGTACTGGTGATGTGTGTGGTGGAACAGCCTCACCATGAAGTGGCTGACACCTTTGTTAGGATTCAGTTTACGCTGAAAGTGTTGTGATAGTGCTCATATGTATATGATATGTGTGGGGTGGTTGGGGACAGTAGGGGTTCAGATGGGCTTACAGCTTTGCAAGAAGGAACCTCACAACAGGACAGGAGAATTGGAAGCTTTTCTCCAGACCAGTGGGTGCATGCTGTACTTCTGTTTGTCGTCAGGGCAGTGTAGACTGGTATGTGTCAGCATTCGTGAACCACGTGAAAATGGGGTTGAGAAAGTTCTGGAGAGCTTGTAAACCTTGTAGGAGGTGTGTTGGCTGGTGGAGGAAAATGTTACCCACAGGGGCAAACACCTATTCCAATATGTTAACTTACGTAATGTAGGTAGAAGCAGAGTGCAATTTACAAGCTAATTGGATGGTTCATCATGGGTGCAGTTTTTAGGTGAGCTTGTAGTCTTGGAAGAAAGAGCCTGTTGATGGAGAAATGGTGATGTTTGGGAGCTCATTCTGGAGAGGCATGTGTTTGTGCTGGGTTTCCATTTGGTGTGAGGATGCAGGCAGGTTCGTGGCAATCCAGGTGGGCTTGTAGTCTAATGAGAAAAGCAGCAGAGGGCTAGAAGCTTGCTAAGGAGAGGCTGTCACCTGTGTCTGGTTTTCTCTTGCTTTAGAATAGCACAGGCGATAGCAGCATGCGACAATGCTTGTGAACTGAGTTAGAGACAGGTAAAGGATTTTGGCTGGGCTTTTCACAAAAGGGGAAGGGAGCCTTGGAGCAGGAGATGCTGATACTTAGTGTCTGCTGCAAGGAGGTGTGAGTGATGGCACTCAGGAGCCACATAATGAGGCAACCAAATAACGTTTTGAGGCAACTGAACAGCAGTCTGCTGGTGCCTGCAGGGAGGCCATTGGAAAGATGGAGCTTGGCCTCCTCCCATGGTGGAAGGAAGAAAGACAACAGACATAAACTGAAACAAGAATGTGTCAAGATTGATGTGAGAGAACATTTTCACTGTGGAGACAGTTCAGCAATGGAACAGATTGTCTGGAGAGGTTGTGTATTCTTTCATGTTTTCAAACCCATTGGGGTATTTATTAATACCCTGAGCAATCTGTTTTCATAGAATCCTAGAATGGTTAGAGTTGGAAGGGACTTTAAAGGTCATCAAGTTCCAACCCCCCTGCCTTGGGCAGGGACACCTCCCACTAAAGCAGGTTGCTCAAAGCCCCATCCAGCCTGGCCTTAAACACTACCAGGGATGGGGCATCCACATCTTCTCTGGGCAACCTGTTCCCATGCCTCACCACCCTCACAGTAAAGAATTTCTTTCTAGTATCTAACCTAAATCTCCCCTCTTCTAATTTAAAGCCACTACCCCTTGTCCTGTCACTACACTTTGTGACAAAGGGTCCCTTTCCAGCTCTACTATAGACTTCAGTGATACTTGACCATGCTGTGAACTAGATGATTTTCTGGGCTTATGAATGCTGTATAATGTGAACACAGTTCTTCTCAAAGAATATCTAGTTACTACAAAATAGCCTTTCTTTTTCAGCAAATGATACTGAAATACTTGACTTGTGAATAATTGAAATATTTATGATTTAAAGAACTGATGTTTACTTGAAGTGGCAATCCTTTATCCTTTTAAACGCTGAAAATACATGTAAGGAAAACACCACATTAAATAATGTCTTACTGCCTGTTTAGGGTTAAGTGATAACTATATTATGTATGTACTCTTAGACATTTTTTTTCTTATTACTGTTAATGTATACATATTATCTCCACCATAGTCAATGTCATTACTATTAAATATGTATGTTATAATTTAAAATTGCTCTAGATCCCATGAAGAATTAAAAACTTAAAGAACAGCATTAAAAATAAACTATCCCCAAGTGGGAAGGGAAGTAATTTGCCCTTGGAGTACATAAAGATTTTATGTTCTGTATGGTACTGCATCTTTATGAATAAAATATTGAAATACCAAACATCAGAGACCCATAACTAGTTAAGAATTAAGGCTGTAGTAAAAAA
>VXBJ01001017.1:0-31021 GCA_013400055.1 Nycticryphes semicollaris
ACTTCCTACTAGACCAGGTTGCTGAAGACCCTAATGAGCCTGGTCTCGAACATTTCCAGGGAAGGGGCATCCACAACTTCTCTGGGTAACCAGTTCCAGTGACTCACCATCCTCACAGTAAAGAATTTCTTCCTCACATCTAATCTAAATCTCCCCTCTCCCAATTTAAAACCATTGCCCCTTGTCCTATCGTTACACTTCCTCATAAAGAGTCCTTTCTCATCTCTCCTGTAGGCCTCCTTCAGATACTGGAAGGCTGCTATAAGGTCTCCCTGCAACTTTCTCTTCCCCAGGCTAAACAACTCCAGTTCCCACAGCCTGTCTTCATAGCAGAGGTGTTCCAGCCCTCTGACCATCTTTGTGGCCCTCCTCTGGACCTTTTCCATGAGGGTTCTTCTTATGTTGGGGACTCCAGAGCTGGACACAGTGCTACAGATGGGGTCTCAACAAGCAGAGTTGAGGGGCAGAATCGCCTCCCTTGCCCTGCTGACCATGCTGCTTCTTTTGATGGAGCCCAGGGTGTGGTTGGTTTTATTGGCTGCAAGCACACATTGCCAGGTCATGTTGAGCTTCTCATCGACCATAATCCAGTGTGTGACTGCCTAGTGAAGACCAAATCAGACTAGCCAGCAAGGAGAATACGTGCACATATAAGCCCAGCTGCTGAAGAAGTCCCAGTGGTAAATACATATTAATTTCTCACTAACAGCTCTTTATCCTCATCAGCCAGAGAGGGGAACAAGAACTGGCTATTTGGGCAGTTTGTTTCTGTGTGAACAGTGCCTGTTTCTGCTTGCGTAGACCTGTGTGTCCCACAGTGTATATGTGTATTTTACACCTGCCTTTGAAAGTGTACCTATTGGGAATAGATGCTCAGCTACTAGTTGGACCTGGACCACTGACCGGCAGCTTTGCCTCTGTCAGAGAATTGTTGGATTTGGCAGCTCCCTAAAACTGTATTCTCTCCAGAAATTGTATATGATCTATTGCAGCTCTGAACCATAATTTCTGCAGACAGGGTGAAGAAAGCAGCAACCTAGGCCTCCTTTCCACACCAAACACATGCAGACAGTGGCACATTGCCATGGAACTCCCACTAAACTCCTTTTTCTACAAGTCTGCAAACACTGCCCGGCAAATTACCATTAAAAAGGCTCATTTTCCCTCCATTTCTGACACTAATCCTCCTGTGAAGTTCAGTAAACAATACAAACATAAATGAAAGAAGAAAGGGGCAGACATAGCCCTAAACAGAATTCTTTTGAGGTTGATGGGATCCCACCTCATCGCATTTTAAAGAAAAGCTTTAAGCCTCTCTTAAAAATGAGATATTGTCTTTTGGTCTCCTTTTTGATGTCATTGTGAAGTGCCTTGAGGATACTTGATAATAAGGCACTCTATGAGTTGTATTACCTTATTCTGTATTGCAATGTATTATTAACACCAAACACGAAATGAATAACGAAAACATAATCTGGGAAATTACATTTTCTTCTTCCAGCACCTGTTTGGGTCTGATTTAAACAGACTATTGCCTTCTTTTTGATGGTGTGAATTTATGTTTGCTTAATAAAAAAGAATGCACATAGCACCTATCAATACCAATTACCAATATTAATACCAGTGTCATTCTTTAAAGGAGAGATCTGAGGTAGGCAGTATTGTTGCTGGATTTCATGGAAGCTGAAGTATTTTGAGAAAACTGCTAAAAGCAATTTCCAAAAATGAAGAAAAAAAAAAGTCTCTATATTAGAAATTTTCATTCGACTTTTGACTAGGAAAAACAGCACAGTTTTACAGATCTAATTTTCTAAAGATGCAAGTCTGGGAAAGCCATCCATAACAGTATTATATTCTACAAGTATTGTGCCAAGCAGTTAGTGCAAAGCATACCGTGAGAACGGAATTTTGGATGTTGTCCCCAAAGAACATTAAAGTTCATCCCCATTTCTAAGTTCAATTTCTTTCATATTTTGCTTTCTCCATCACACTGTATTATTTAAGACTAATTTATAGCTTCAGGCTGTCAGGTCTCATAGAAATTGGCTGGGTTATTTTGTTATCAAGAACATAAATACTTTTATTGGAACCAGAATTTCATTCAGGATGCTTCATCAGTAATGTAATTAAGGAGGTAGTTTGGAAACGTTACATTTATACAGAGAATATATGTAAAAATATTCTCACAAATGTTACTTGCAGAGTTTAAAAGGCTATTGTCGCAAATTTGTGGAATATTAGGGTATATTTCTCACTGCCCAGCTGCGTAACAAGGATACTGTAAGTAACACTGGTCACTGAAAAATGGCACTCCTAACTCAGCATTCCCATTTGCGAAAGTACAAAAAGCACTTTAGCAATAAAAAATGTCCTCAGCCTGTGTTTGAGTAAGGCAAGACGAGATCAATTATATCTATATATCCCTGACTTGAAGAGGGCATGCCTGGGATGGACCAGTGACCAGGCAATTATTATTCACACTAGGTGTCCTGGTTATGGCTGAGGTAATTTCCTTACTTGCAGCTGGTATAGTGCTGTGTTTTGGATTTAGTATTGGAATAATGTTGATAACACACTAATATTTTAATTTTTGCTAAGCAGTAAAGAATTTTCAGGTTCTCAATATTGGCCTGCTAACAAGAAGGCAGGGCATATGATATCATATCCAGCATATAAAGCTGAGGGGAGAAGGAAGTGGTGGGACACATTCAGAGTTATCGTGTTTGTCTCCCCCAAGTAATCATTACACGTGATGAAGCTCTGCTTTCCTGGAGATGGCCGAACACCTGCCTGCTGATGCAAAGTAGCGGATGAATTCCTTATTTTGCTTTGCTTGTGTCCACAGTTTTTGCTTGACCTATGAAACTGTCTTTATCTGAGCCCACGAGTTTTCTCACTTTTAGTCTTCTGATTTTCTCCCTCATCCCACTGTGGGGAGTGAGCAAGCAGCTGTGTCGTGCTTAGTTGTTGGCTGGGGTTAAACCACAACACTAGGTAAATGTAATGCACTACTTATATTAAATAGAGAGACTACTACTGCTATGCTTAGAAAGAGATGTACATAAATGATAATAAAAGCTGTATTTACAGATAATTAAATATTAGCTCATCTTCAAGGGATTTTTCTGTGTCTTCCAAATGCAAAGTTACCAGACATTATAAACAGGAAGGATTCAATCTGCAGGTAAGACATTCTGGGTGATGATTTTGCTATTGGGAATACTGACCTGAGTGTAAGTTTCTGCCAATTTCTATCTGAGACTACAATCAGAGCCTTATTTAACCCTTTCTCCTAGGATTTTCTCTGACTTGAAAACTCAAAACTTAATCAAAGTATCAAGTTGTAACACTTTTCCCAAGACATTAATCTTTCTTTCAATTTTTCATTCTGATTTCCCCCAGTACTGTGCACACTGATATCCCCTGTGTTTAGACAGATAAAACTATCTCCCATTCATTTATAAGGAAAATTCACTACTGAATTTGTTTGAGTCCAAGAGTACAACCATAAATAGCTATTCATTTGTGTCCTCCTAGCTAACTGGCTGAAACACCAGAGTCCAACTTCCTGCTATGAAAAACCTATTACAAAGTGTAGTTCATAGGAATGTATAAAGGGGAATGAGACCTTCAGATCATTGCAAATTCTCAGCAGAGACCAGACATAATCAAAAACATTTGAACAGCAACACTGGACAGGGGTCACTGACTCAACTTTCAGGGGGCTTGATAGACATGAAATCATAACTAATGTTTGCACAAAGGGTCTTATGTTCTTCCCTTATCTCCTGTGCAGCTCATGCATAAACAACTGCAGCTTGATCCCTGGAGTTCTCAACTCAACTAAGGGAAAGGAAAACTCAGTGGGTGCCCAAATGGAGTCTTTCCTCTTCCTGCATAACTCCAAAATACAATTGCTGAAGAAAAACCCCATAGCTTTAAGCTTGAAAGATACATCAGAGGATCAAATGGATCTTCAGATGACTTCCTAGCTGGAAAAGCTGGCTACAGTCACACTTGTGTATTATTTCTAATGGCAGGTGTATTTAACCATCGCACAACCTTAATAAGACACCCCCTAATTAACTGCTTGACTTTAATTGGGACTGTAGCACTTAATGTCTTAGGAATAAGGGATAAGCAATCGTCTCATTTTCACTGCACACCAGTAATACCTCATGAAACCAGATTCTAAAATTAGCTGTGCTGTTGTATCCTATGATTTGAATATATATAAGAGAAATCAGAAGGGTTTAAAAAAATTAACACAGTACTGTGGCTAAAAACACTGCCAGAAAAGAGACAGTCTGAACTTTATACAGTAAATACTACTTTTAATGATTTGCTTAGATCATACTGGTGTTTGGAAAGCTCTCAACTCAGATGCTTCTTGTAGTAGGTGTCATTGCCTATTGACCAGACATTTTTAAAGTATTTTACAGTAGCTTAAAACTACTATACAGATATCAACAAAAAATTAATAGAACAAGGGACAGACATCTCAAGAATTCATTTGAAAAATGTCTCACAGCATTTTGCAATTGCAAGAATTTGTCAAAGTCAGAAAGTGGATTTGTCAGTTCCTATTGAGAGCTAAGAGACATCAGGCACCTTTTTTCCCTTCAAAAGGTTCTCTGTTAAATAGTCTTGACATCGTTATCTCAGTAATGACAGTTTTAAGCGTAGACTGTGTATGAAATCTAGATCTGCCCTGTTTCTTCTTGGTGTTCTTGACTTGCTACATATTTTTGTTGTAGTCGTTGGTGGAATTCCCTTTAAAGCATGGTTAACGACACATTTTCTCTTAACTCATTTGCGTTCCTGAAACAAATGCATGGAAGATGACACTATACTGGTTTCTATCACAATGCTGCACGCTAATTTTTCTAAAAATTTACATGATTGGGTTTTGTCTCATTTGTGGTTCAAACAGAAGGCGACAACTTGCAGCTATCTCCCATATATTCCTGAATATATATTCCTGTATCCAATGGCATTATTTACATAGACAAAGTTGACTGTTTGCTTAACCACCACATTAACTTAAAATCCACATTTGCACTTTCAATACTATTAAGGGGATAATCTGCAACTGCAAGGCACAATACATACTTGAATTGCCAGGATAAAATTTTGGCAAAAGACCTTGTACAATCTTCTAATTTAATGTCTTTCAAGAACTGAAGTTTTATTTCATCACGTTCCATGACACAATCCTTATTCTATGCTCTATTGAAAAACGTAGCTAAAATATGAACCTGTTACTTCTAATATTGAAAAAGAAAGTGTATTTGGCAAATTTCTGTGTATTTGTCCTTAGAGATCACAATCACGATAAATTTGCATTAAATTGTGGTTCAAAGCAGTCATCGTGTTTATCTAGAGTCAATAGTACTTTCTTTTATCATTATTGTACCTTTTATCTCCAAATTCAATGACATTCTACACCATTTTGAGAATTAGGAAGGTCTCTTATGAGAGATAAAGTCAGTATCTTTCATGATATGATGAGGCTTTATTTTTCATGGACTTCTCAAAACAGATTTTTCTCACTTTATAACTGGAAATTGACAAAAATTATCTTTCCAGTTTGGAATTTTGTGACGTTGAAAGGATTTTTTGTAAAAAAAGGCAGCAATATCCCAGTATAACAAAGACTGACAAAAAGAGATGGGAACAGTTCTTCAGAATTCATCCCTTTCTATTTTATTTATTAATTTTTATTTTAAAAAAATCCAAAACAAACCAACAACAGAAACCAACACACTCACTGCTTCAGAAGCCCCATTATTCAATAAATTTGTATCAGTATTAAAATAATCATTCCAATGGGAACTTTGACAGCCAGGTATGGCAGAAGTTATTTTCATTTCTTTGTTATAGGAAGGATAACAGTACCCTTCTCCCAACCTCAGTCAGATTAGCAATACTTTGATTATGCAGTAAAAGTAATAGCCATTGAACCTGCATATGGATTCCTGTACTCTTAACTTCTCTACGATGTGCTGAAATTCAATCCAAGATACGATCCATGCCATAATGCCAGGTTTTGTAAACCCTGAAGTACACGCGTGTATTTACTTAGGTGAGCAAAAACTACGCACATGCTTCATTGCTTGTCGTGTAAGGGATTAGTTTGCATAATTCACACTATCCAATATGGTACCTTTAATGATTAAAGATATTAGGTAATTACCTCAAAAGGATGAAAATTTTAATGGTGCAGTGTTGTACTTCTTAACTTCTTTAGAATTAGCTCATCGCTGGGACATGACCTAAGAGTACTTAGAATATGAGCAATTTACAACCAAAAGGAAAGAGAATATTAACAGAGAAAAACAGGAGGATGGCGAGTACTATGTAGCCAGGATTAATTGCAACATCTACTGAGCAATGCTTTTATAAAAGATTATTACCTACATTATTTTAATTCTCTCAAGGTCAAACTGATCCATGAAATCAGTTCTCATTAGGCATTCACAAAAGTACCTAAATGTAGCTTTAAATCACACATCCATTTTCTCCTAAATTTTAAAAATGTTTTTCAGAATGGGAATTTAATTCATCAATTAATATTCACAAGTTGTTTTTAATGCCATTTCAACATACACTTATCAAGATATGTACCAAAGCCCAGGAAACGAAAAGCAGATTGAGACTTGAGAAAAAGCATGCTAATTTTTTTCAGTCCTTTTTTTACATGGAAAATGTCTCATCTCTGAATTCATCTACTTTAATTCACAATTCTGGCACTGAGACGAGTTTTGGGTTCAGAAGGAGGAATCTAAAAGGAGAGAGTGAAAATTAAGACATTATATGTTGAAATTCACAAGAGAAGAGATATTTTCAATATCTTTCAAACTTAGAGCTGTCAGTTTCAGACATTTTTTTTGTTTGTTTTTTTTTTCATGGGGAATATATATCTTTCCAGCCAGCTGGTCCCTATTTCTTATTCTCTCTCTCTTTTAAAAACACTTTCGTTTACTTTCATTCTCTGACTTGTTTGCTGCTTTTTTATTAGGCAGAATGTCAGAAAAGATTGATCTTTATTTATCTTCATAAAAGAGGATGTCACAGTTTGCTTTCTCTTTGACTACTTGTTTATATAACAGATGAAGGAATATCAAGCATTAAACCAGAAACCTATTATTATGTTGAGAACCATGACAGAGATGGACCAAAATACTTCTATTGACACAAGCAGTTGCTTCATTGATCAGATGAAAACGTCCTGTACATCTATCCTATGCAGTTAGAGGACTCATTGAAGTTTGAAGATTGTGAATTGTTCTGGATATCTACTACCTCAGCAGTGCTTCAAATTCAGTTTCAGCTCCTCCCAGTACTAGGTCTTTTTATATAAAACTATATCCCTGAAAGGAAGGAAGTTGAATAAATGAATAAAAGAGCTCAACGTCTTTCCCTGTTTCCAGACTTTGCCTTTCTTGCTTCACTTCCCCTCTGTACCAGACATCTTCTCTACTAAATTTCTCCTTTCACCTGGAGATCTCTCCTTTCTTTATGCACAAGTTGAGGTTAATATGCCTCTCCATTACCAGCTCTGTGCACACACAAACCTGAAATGCCTTACCATATTCCCCATTTACAGTTAAAGCTGTATGTTAGGGATGCTTTCTTCCATGTTTGCTTTGGGGAAGGTACCCAAGGAACAAAGAGTATATAACAATAGTAGCCTGTCTTCCATGGACATCATAATGACAAAGATTTATTTTATATTGTATGGAGACTTTTTCAAGAGTCTGTTAGAAATACGGGTATGAAAAGATTTATTTCTTATTATTTCAGTAAATCTTAGCAGTTACCAAATGTTCTTGGGGAGATTTGAAACACCTGCATTTAGTTTTAATTATTCTCAGAAACTGGCTGCACAAGCACAGAAACTAGGGACATCCTACTTTTTAGGTACAGTTTTAGATGGGCAACTAGGGCATTTGAATTGATTTAGCAGAATACGCCAAAGAAAAAACAAATAATGTGGAATTCCTAAAGCCAATGAAAACTGATTTCAGAGGTGGCTTACTGGCTCAAAACTGTCCTTGGACTTGGCACGGAGAAAACTTGTGCTCAGACCCCTGACAATATGAGATGTCTGTATTGCTGGAAGGTAAGAAAGAACCATATTCCTCCAACTACTGATTTTATGACTGATGCCTACTTCTTTGTTCAATTGCAAGGTATGTAAAAGAGGCATAATCACGTATTCAGGATGAGAACAAAGGATAATCTACAATCCTCAGCACTTCTGTACATCCATCTACATACTTTAGCAACTATGCACAGCGTCAATATAGGTAGGGTGAGCGTTAGAATCCTGGCAGTATATATGTTGTATTATTGCTAGGTCAAACTTTTTTTTATCCAGTTTTCCCCTGATGGCAAAAAGGCTAGGCGGGGGATGAATTTGGTCTGTCTGCTTGCATTCATGAGAACAGTTTTCAATCACAATTAGAATCTTTTTTTCATTTTCTTCTAATGAGTGTTTACCACATTGCAAATTATTAGGCGTAAACCCATAGTTCTTATCAAACCAATACTCAAAGCACTTCTTAGTCTCCAAAATGCTCGTACAGCACCAAAATGTAGCATATGAGTGCAGAATACTAATTTGACAAGGAGGTAAATGGTTCTTTAAATACTAGAAGCATTGATTAAATAATAAAATTGCCAAGCCCTGCTGTGACTGAATCACAGAAGACGCATGAATGACCGTTTTTATTAAATCAGTGAATTGATAGAATACTCTTCAGAGATTCAAAATTAGTCATTTAGCCCCTTAAGAAGGTAACCTGGCTCTGAAGCGAAGTTCTAGAAGAAAGTCAGCGTTGGTCCTGTCACATGGTGCTATCAGGCCACTTTCTCTACGTACGCCCCGATACAACAGAACCTTTCCTTACCACAGGGGGGGTCTCACCTGCTAATAATAGAAAGAAAAGCAAATTGCCATCCTACAGCTCGCCTGACAGTGAAAAAAGAAAGGAAACGCTATTGACTTTATGAAGTCTGTTAATGACCTTCCTACAGCAAACTGATTAACACAGTGTGCCTTGGTACTGAAGTATGTGCCACAGTCCTCAAGCACAGGCCTATCAGATTGTGATGTGAACGCTCTGGGACCCCTGAATACCTTTCATTACAATTAATACTTGAAATATTTGGGTGACTGAATGCAGCATAGCATTGTGATATTCAGTAATCCTTAGCAAATGAATTGCCCATCACGGGAAATCCAACTGAGACACAGTCACACAGTGAGAGAAGGTTTCAGTATCTTTGTAGATCTCTAAAAGCCTCCCAGACTTTTCTCTCTGACAAAAAGACTCAGAATTAACTACACAGTGACTGTTATCAGCATATATCTGCTGTTGACCAAGACAGGACTGCCCTGACAACCTTATATGAAAGAAAAGGCATATTTCATATGTCTAAGGTTGTTCACAGTCCTGAATGCAGCAAACTTAGAAAGAAGTTGATTGTGATGTCTCCCCTTTTTAGTTAATACTAACCATAGAATGGTTACAGTTGGAAAGGACCTTAAAGATCATGAAGTTCCAACCTCACTGTCATGGGCAGGGACACCTCCCACCAGACCAGGCTGCTCAAAGCCCTATCCAGCCTGGCCTTAAACACTTACAGGGATGAGGCATCCACAACTTCCCTGGACAACCTGTTCCAGTGCTTCACCACCCTCACAGTAAAGAATTTCTTTCTAGTATCTAATCTAAATCTCCCCTCTTCCAATTTAAAGCTCTTACCTGTCACTACACTCCCTGACAGAGTCCCTCTCCAGCTCTCCTGTAGGCTCCCGTCAGATATTGGAAGGCTGCTATAAGGTCTCCCCGAAGCCTTCTCTTCTCCAGGCTGAACAAGCCCAGCTCCCTCAGCCGGTCTTCATAGAAGGGGTGCTCCATCCCTCTGACCATCTTCGTAGCCCTCCACTGGACCCATTCCAACAGGTCCATGTCCTTCTTGTACTAAGGACTCCAGAGCTGGACACAGGTGGGGTTTCATGAGAGCAGAATAGAGGGGTAGAATCACCTCCCATGACCTGCCAGCCACACTTCTTTTGATGAAGCCCAGGATGAGGTTGGCATTCTGGGCTGCCAGTATACACTGCTGGCTTGTGTTGAACTTCCCATCCATGATCACACCCAAGTCCTTCTCCTCAGGGCTGCTCTCCAAACCNCAGGAGGATCTGCTCCATGATCTTGCCACCCACAGAGGTGAGACTGATTGGCCTATAGTTCCCTGGGTCTTCTTTTTCTCCTTTTTTGAATACTGGAGCTACGTTCCACTTTTTCCAGTCAGCAGTAACTTCACCAGATTGCCATGATTTCTCAAATATGATGGAAATTGGCTTAGTAACTTCATCCATCAGCTCCCTCAGGACCTGTGGATGAATTTCATCAGGTCCCATGGCCCTATGCACCTTCAGGTTCTTGAACCTGATCTTCTCCTACTGTGGGCAGTTCTTCATTCTCAGAGCCCCTGTTTCTGCCTTTCATGACTTGGGCAGTGCAGTTAGAGCCCTTATTGGTGAAGACTGAAGCAAAAAAGTCATTGAGTAGCTCAGCCTTGTCCATATCCTGGGTGGCCAGATCTCCTGTTTCCTTCTAAGAAGGTACCACAACTTCCCTAGTCTTGCTTTTATCCCTGACATCTATAGAAGTTTTTCTTATCGTCTTTGATGTCCCTGGCTAGGTTCAGTTCTGTCTGGGCTTTTGCTTGCCTGATCTGGTTCCTGGCCACTTGAACAGTTTCACTATATTCTGCCCAGTCTACCCATCCTTGCTTCCACCCTCTATAGGCCTCCTTTTTGGTTTTGAGCTTGTCCAGCAGTTCCTTTGTCATCCACACAGGCTTTCTGGCTATTTTGCCTGACTACTCTTTTTGGGATGCACCTCTCCTGAGCTTGGAGGAGGTGATCCTTGAATATTGATCAGCTTTCTTGGGCTCCTCTCACCCCAGTTCTTTTTCCTACACTACCCTGCCAATCAAGTCTCTCAGGAGTCCAAAGTCCACTCTCCTGAAGTCCAGGGTAGCAAGCTTGCTATGCACCCTCCTCGCTGCCCTAGGAATCTTGAATTCTACCAGTGTCATTAATGACAGTGTCTTGTTGATAAACATACCAAAGCACCAGATACATAGAGAAAAGGAGCGATAAATTTTAAGTGCTGTTTTAATCTCTCCTTATTAAACTCAGAGGGATCTTCGTATTTCTTTCATTCTCAAAGTTGCCTATTTGCCAATGATAGGACAAGGGGCAATGGGTGCAAGCTGGAACATAGGAGGTTCCACTTAAATATGAGGGAAAAACTTCTTCATGGTGAGGGTGAGGGAACACTGGAACAGGCTTCCCAGAGAGGTTGTGGAGTCTCCTTCTCTAGAGATATTCAAAACCTGCCTGGACACATTCCTGTGCAACCTGATCTAGGTGTTCGTGCTCCAGCAGGGGGATTGGACTGGATGATCTTTCAAGGTCCCTTCCAATCCCTGATATTCTGTGATTCTGTGTGAATCTGTGATGCTGTGAAAATAGCCTGGATAGAAAGAGGAGAATCATTTAGAACAGCACAATACATCCCTGCTATATTCCAGCAAATGCAGAGCATATTTAACATGTGCAAGTTGAAAATGGGGGAAAGAAATTCTGTGGGCTCTTGACTCTGAAAAAAAACCCACAACACAACTGAGGAGCACATGAATGAGCCAGCAAACTTTTACTAAAAATCGCTGTTTTCTGTGGTTGCTTGTATTACTGATCTCTTTCCAGCAGAAGGGTGGAGTCTGATCATTTCTCAAGACAGAGATAATACTTTATATCAATTGTTGACAGAAACACAAGACTCTTCTTAGAAGCAATTATTAACTTTTTAGGGAAAAAAAATTTCCATCTGCCCAAGCACTTTGATTTACTTGTCCACATATATTACATAAAGCCTCATCAGAAACATTTTGAGTCACCAAGAGCAATTGTGTATTCAGCTACATTATCCTACAAGGCCCCAGTTTGCACAAAGCTGTTTGTTCAATGGCGACTCCTCCCGATCTCCTGCTTTGAGAAGCAAACTCAGTGGTCCAGCTTGAGGGGTAGAAAAGCTCTTTTAATGGCATGGCCCAAAGCAGAACCCCACGGGGAAGTCTTCCCATACTCTGGGCACCCCTGTTTCAAACCTGTCAAATAAGCCCACTGCTAATGGCACTGACCTAAGAGAGGGGAAGGCTTGCAAAGTGCTTCTCATTTTAAAGTGACTGAATAAATGTTATGTAGTAAGTTTTGGAAAAGCAACATTTTATTACACATATATATCTAACTCTCAGACCCCTCATATTTTGCAGCTGCCCATCATCCTCACGATCAGTAGTAAAATATTGAACATTAGCAACCTTAACAGCATATGTACCTGGTGCACAGATGAGACGTATATTCTCTCTAGACTCTCTCTAGAATATAACACAGATGTTTCTTAAAAAGGTGTTGACAGTAGGCCTCTTTAATTCACACTTAGTGAAATAAACAACTACTTTTACAATTATTGAGTGTACCTTTGAAAATCAAGGCAGTGAAATGTTTAAGTGCCAGATCACACAACCAGGCACTCTCAAAACACCAGTCAATCACGCTGTATGGGTAAGGTGATTTTCTTAATCTCTGTGGACCACTGTGTCCGCAGATAGCCGCAGGTTGCCAAATTTTTCTTTTATTATCGTACAACATCAGGCAATTGATGTTATCCTATAAGTTAATAAGCTAGTTGGGGACTGAGACTTTGTGATCTCCTTATGGACCAAACGAAGGCCTTGCAATTAATGTAAGTGTACTAGCATGCAATAAACATTTTAAGCAAACAAAAAGCTATAAATAAGACCATATTAATGGTCCATTCTTTTATGGGATTAATGGTGTGTTACAGGACTCTGTTTTGCAAGACACTGTGCAGAAATATCTCTGTATCTGTGGTTTGTATGCATAAATACATATATGTATTTATAAGTAAAGATGGTTCTTCCTAGAAAGCATTAAAAACTTCAGTCCTTCTCCTACTTTTCATATACCAGCAAACCATTAACATTATATAAATATATACAAAATGCCTTGCTTTGGCATCAAGATGGATTGCATTTTAGCCTTCCAAGCTATGAGGAAGAAGTGCGACAGAAATTGATTCACAGGTTCATCATTTTTCACTTTCAGTCAGGTTACAGGAACAGTAGCTGACAGAGACAATGAAACAGTTATGCTAAGAGCCTAACATCCACAGCAGATGCACTTCCTAGGGCGTTACTTCTTAGCAGCTCTAGCCTGGTTCTGTCAACTGAGAAGCCATCAGCAGCTGCAGCACCAAGGGTGCTTCTGTACTGCATCTTCCAGTGCAGCTTCATCTGAAAGGAAGCTGCAGAGTGAGCCCGCTCCACTGCAAAACTACACGCTGCCATGGGGATGCTGGGGAGCCCACTTAAAAAGCACACTTCTGATTCCAAGTAAAATGTTACAACAGATGCACCCTCAATTTATATCCAGGCCAAGCACGCTGCTGCCACTTCTATGCCTTTCATAAACTAAGAGAGCTTCACTTTAAAAATATTAATTGTGCTTCTTCTCCATCTTTTATTAGAAAGATAATGGCATTGACATTATTTAAGGACATTAATTTATTCACATTTTTCTTGTAACTTGATTTTTCTACATTTAAACGTTCTTAGGTATTTGTTTCTCAATTCATTCACACCAAGAAATTAAATTCTCTTTCAGTGTTTATTTTGCTAGGCCAACATAGCCACTCCACCTTAGTTTCTTTTTTTTTTTTTTTTTCATTATTCCAGTCACTTTCGTTATGCCTATTTAAGCCTAAACTCTTCTTTTTGTAACAATGCAGGTGTGCATAATGGCACACACAGTTTTCCAGATGAATCAATGAGATGTCCACTGGCATTACTAGTTTTCCTGGAAACAGCTTGTCAAAACTATTTTAGAATTGCATTTGCCTTTTTAATGTCAACATGGTACCACCAGCTCCTAATCCTGTATAAGCAGCTAGTAGATGCACATTCTTCTCATCCTTAATCACTTCTGACTAATGAGCTCCCATGATATAGAGAGCCACATTACTGACTATTTAACCTTATGCTTTTGTGATTATATTTCATCAAAAATTTATCAGCGTGATTACCAAGATCACCTGGTTCTTTCTGAAAAATGCTCAGTTTCTCCCTTGTGCTGATGGTACCTTTAACACTCTGTCACCAGCAAACTACCCCATACTACCTTACCTCTCAGAGACACTAACATTAGTTCTAACTAACGTGCCAACTTACACACCAACATCGAACTGGAACAACTCCATGATACAACCTTTAGGAATCAGACTATCCCAGGTCTCCTGGCAAACTTCCTCTGACCCCTTGCAGCATGACCTCTGCTAATTTGGACTAGATGATCTTTCAAAGTCCCTTCCAGTCCTTGCCATTCTGTAATTTTAACCATTTTGTTTGCGGATTTATTCAATGTAGATTATTAGCATTAATCTGTATCTCCTCTGCAATTCAGCAATAGTTTCCAAGTCTTAAATGTTCTACTGAGCTGTAAACAGGTTAGTTCTCCCAGATGTTTTGAATATCAGAAATCAAAATTAATTATGTCACTTTTGAAAATAATGGTTCAGCACCCACATTTTGTTGAAAATGTCCTTCTCAACCTGTTATTTCTCCTTTTTCCTGTAAAATATTTAACTGTTCTATGACATTACTTGAAATAAATTTTTTTTAAACAAGACACACTTTGTTCTTCTTTTATTGACAAAGCTTAATTTCATCTTCTGCACATTCTTATGCAGTGATGATGCAATTTCCACCTTTCAAACTATTGCAACTTACTCTTCAGTGAAATAATCTTGAATTACTGCCATTAGAAGAATAACTGAATTTATTGTAGGATAGGGAGAATTATTTATGCTTTTACTGAAGTAAATGAATTTTACATTACATTATTATATAACTGCGACTTCCTAATTTTATTTCGTTATTACTGCCCAGTATGCATTTCTGCAGCACAGCAACTAACGCCTTTGTTTTTACTGCCACAGCTGACTAAAGCTATCAAGAGACATAACCATTTTTAGCAGAGCTTTAGCTTCTATGCCCATGTTCCTCTGTTGTGACACTTCTGGGAACAACCATGACATTTTTCTCAGATTGGAATCATTTTGCTCCTTTTAAGTATTGTTGAACTGTATGGTGATTTTTTTTCCTTCTTCATCTTAGTACAGCCATGTCAGACAGTGTCTTGTTTATAACTGCGTAGCAATTCCCTTCTAGGCTACTTCCCGTGGTGGTAATAGAACAGTTTTCAAGTTAGCCATGGAAATACTGCATGATATTGAGAACAATTCAAATAATTGCTCAAAGACTTAGGATTTAGAACTGTATTTCATCTTCTCCTGAGGCTATGTACACAACAGAAGCCCCTTTCACTCCAGGGATGTGAAGCTGCTTGTATAGATTTACCTCAACAGACAGCACTATTTTCAGTAACAACAGTAACAGAGGACAGAGAGAGAGGTACACAGACAAATATTAGGAATTCCCATAAGGAGGGCTTACAGATACTCTATTTTCATAAGCTTTGTCTCTGTCTTGCTTTAAACTTCCTGTTTCACTTTGCAGAATCGTATCTCAAACAACCAAGGACAAAACTCCTACAGACAGGGACACAGCACTCCAGAGAATCCCTTGCTGCTGAGCTCTTCAATGATCCCCATCTATTTCTTCTCCAGCAAAACCAATTCATGGCAGCAAAGCACTGCTGTTGCTCTTTTTCTTTACAAACTCCGAGGGAAATGAAGTTAAATATTTTTTTCTAATAGATACAAGCCATGACCCAGAACTCTACTTTTGTTCTCAGTCTTTTGACATTAGTAACTCTACAGTCCTGCTACTGTAGTATGAAGGTCTAAGTACATAAACAATAAAAGGCTGTAGGTATAAGTAGTATATTTTCTTTGAACAATAGCCAGAATTTAAAAACCACTGAAGATTTTGGGCCATTCTTAATGTCTGAAAAATGCACACACATTATAGTGACTAAAAAATCCCACCCAGACTCTGTAATATGTGCTGAAGGATAACAGTGGGAAAGACAAATGCCAGTATGACACCAAAGAAGAGCTAATTAAAGCTACTGAAGATATAAACAAAGTAAGAGTGGGTATTTTAAAAGCAACAAACAAACAAGAAGGAAACAGAAGAATCTTTGATGGGTCAGAATGTGACCTAGCATAACACTGATTTGACACCAGTACATCTTATCATGATGTGATGAATCATATGAAATGCCGTTGCCTGGAGGACTGGATTTTTTCTTTATTCTTGATGGAAAGCAGCATGCAGACGTAATTGGAGAATGCAGAGCAGTGTAGTTTAGAAAGATCAGTAGTAGAGCAATTGTGCTTCAGTTAAGGTTGTTAATTCTAATTTAATTATTTTCACACTTCATGGTTTTGTGTTTTGTTTTGCGGCTTTTTTTCTTAAGCCTCTTTCATGTTCATTTCTTTTCATACTTCTTAACTTGCCGGCTAGGCAAGCTTTTTCTCTTGGGTTTCTAGAGGGATACATGCAAGTTATCTGCAACATTTGCAAGTACTCAAATATCTAACAGGTAATTTGGCACACTGCAAGTGCACCTTCATATGAATTAGCTCTTTCCCCTCTTCAGTTTCTTGCCTTCCCTCCCCTCACAGCTAAAGGTAGCATATAGCATAAGTATTGTTAATATTTCAAACAGAATCCAAATTATATTGCTCAGATCAGTGTAATAATTTCCTCATAATTGCACTACCTGCTTTCTTTTATAAGCGAACAGCAGAGAGATAGAGGTGGCTTATACAAGTGTAAGGAATTCCTTTCGTGTCACTGACACCCCATTTACTTCCATCTGCCCCTAATTTGGAGCTGGATAATACCAAAGCTGATAAGAGATACCCAAGCTGGGCTCAGAGCTTCTTCTGAAGTTTAACTCATACACTGTTATCTGAAATCACACTGGCTTGTTAGATGAGATAATGTGAAATGGTGTAAAACATCAGAGGGAGAAAGGAAAACTTTGAGATCAACTATCTGCTGACAACCCCAAAGACAACAACCCTATCACAAAACAACATTCTAGATAAAACTGGAAAGGGCTGCCAGGCACTATATATTGTATACCTGGTGATCACAGCAGTCTGTCTGCTTGAATCATCTTCTGCAAACCTTCTATGAAAGGCTGGTAAATTACTCTTTATAAGCATTTGTTTTATCATTATTGACATAAAATTTAAAAAAGCTGTATGTACAGATAAAGAGAGAAATACCTAATGAGACTATCTACCAGGGTGAGAGATTCCTAGCACATGAAAGAAATATTGAATAGTAACTTAAAGAATTCTCTCCCCTTTGAGTGATGCTTAATAGCCATTTTTTTTATGCAGCTCCATTCTCCAAAGCATTTATTTAAAAAAATGTATTTTTATTGCTAGGTTCTCCTTAGGTGATAAATAAGAAAGCTTAACAGAATCAATAATGAATTACAAAACTGCTGCCTTGCTTTACTTAGATTGGACTGCATTATGGCTGTGCTCTTTCCCACTTTGGCTTCAATTCATCAGGGTACTTTGCCTGAACTTAAGCACATGATTTGTGCCATTGGCTTAAGGAGGTCTGTTGATCAGACACACGTTCTCCTGCCCAGGTGCTCAAAATTAGACACAGCCTTGCAAACCCTAGTGAACATGAACCTGTGTGCAGATGGGAATGTCATGGCATATCATATCTGGAGGACAGAGAGTGTTCTGGATCCAACTTAATTATTTTGATGGCATTTTAAATGGGTTTATAGAGTGTTTAGCTAACAAGCATTTAATCCAGAGGTTAAAGAAGGCAGTAACCCCAGAGGCCGGGCTTGTAAAAGGCTATAAAGATTTCTGAGGTAGAAAGTCATCTTTAACCCTAGGGAGTGGACTGTAAAGAGCTGAAGAGGATTTTATTAGCAAGTTTAATTAAGCATTTGAGTCTTTTATTTGGCATTGAATCAATTTGTTATTATTTCTTTTGTTATTTAATTAGTGTGCTTAATTACTGTAAATACTATTAGGGCTAAATCCTGCAAGTTGCTGAGAAATCTTACAACTCCTAGGGATGTCAATTAAAACACAAAACATTTCCCAGGTCTAGAAAAGTGCAGAGAATTGCTGCTGAGGTACTGCTTATGACAAGTGTACTGTTAGTGTAAGAAGATATTTTGTTTCTGGGATGACTCATGTGCCAAGTAACACAGATTATTTGATGTACGAGAAGCCATTGTGACTATGTAAAGTTGATGGAAATATTCATTTGACCTCATTGGGGCAATGATTTTGTCCTTCAAAACTGAGCATTCAGAAAAACAGTACAGTCTTAAACTTTCTTGTTATGGGAGAAAATCATATAAACTTTAGTCAAAGCCATTACTGAAGTGAGACACCCTATAGGAGGTCACAAGATGGCCTTTTCAAGCTCAACGGGGCTGCAAGCAGTAGTAACTGGAGAATGCAATAACAATTATTCCATTTTTGTCCTAGATTGACAAATCAAGGGAATCACCACTCAGTCTAAAAGATAAAACAAAAGCTGATGATAAACCCACAGCAACTCTGCCTTTTTTTTTTTTCTTTCTTCCTTTTTTTTTCCCCTTTTTCCATTTCTAGGCATAAAAAAGAAATACATGATTGGGAAGGATCTCAGGAAGGAAGAGGTTAGCTAGTGCTTTGGAATACAAAGAAAAAGGATGAAATAGCATCAAATAACTAAGTAATTGATTCACTACAGAAGAAAAATATGTTTTGGGCTTAATAAATATAACCAATGAATTTTGGGAAAAAAATATTTATGAAAAACCATCTGCATTATTTTATGAAAGGCAAAATATTTCACTATGACATTTTCAAAACAGAGGGGTTTAATTTCCATTGTGACATGAGTTTTCATTTTAATTAAAAATAAAAACCCAAGTAAAACAAAACATTTCAAGTTCATACCCATAATATTTAACTCAAGATTATGTTCCTGTTTTCTTTTGGGTTCAGTAAGAAAAAATTACAGAAAATGTTGTTTCAGAGTAATCCAAAGCAAAAATTTTTCACAAGTTTTCTTTCCAGCTACTGATCCAGGCAGTATCTATTCCACACAGCTTTCCCCATCAGTGCTCTGCTAAGGCTCTTGGCAATGTGCAGGCAGCAAGAAGAGAGATGATGCACAGACAGGATCCAAACTGTTGAGAGGTCAGGGCAGGGATCTGGGTTCAGGCATAGCTGAAGGGAGGAGAGCTCAACAGGAAGGCTGATGCAAAGCCAAATAAAGTCAGTGGGAGATTCTTCATTGACTTCAGTGGGTCTTGAATTCTAACCAAACCAACAGAAAGGTGTGAAAAATGAACAATGGGGCACGAGGAAGGAAAGGACAGAGAGTGATGTGGTGTGGGGGAAAATGCCATCTGCTCTACTTGCTGCAGCTCCAGGAAAGTAAGTATATTCTTTTGGCTGTCAACACAACCTCAACATCCCCCTCTAACTTTGTGGAGCGTAACACTGAGCACATTGGGAAACATAGGATTTTTTTCAGCTGATGCTAACAGCACCCTTGCTCAAGCTGGGGAAGTTGCTCATGTACATAATACAGTACCATTTTTCCATGCATCTAATATAAAATATGTAATCTAAAAGCTTTCACAGAGTTAAATAGACCAACCAGATGGACAGGGAAATTAAAAGAAATTGGCAAGGTAGAAAAGATAAATGGTCAACTGAGATTTGAAATGAAGAAGAGAGTCAATGAGGCAGAGAGCCACAGTGAAGCTATTCCAGATGGCAGGAGCTGTGAAGAAGGCAACTCTCAAAACACTGGTGAAATTCAGATCAAGACAGAGGTCCGACAATAGGGATGGCCTACAGACTCTAAATCCACCTAATCATGTGATGACGGGTGGGTCAGAAAAGAGGTCACAGCCCAAGAGGTGGACTTTAGTGACTCAAGCAGAGACCAAACTGCTTCTCTCAGATTATAAAACCTGAGCATATACATTACACTAGCCACTCTGTCTACTGTTAAGCTCCTTGCTGCATCACCTTTTCCTCACAAATCAATGGACAATATCTTTCTGACTGGGAGAACTGGAACAGAGCAAAAGCGGCTGTTCAAAGCAACTCTGAATAATGGGAATATTTAAAACCCAGACTTGCATCCATATCTAGCTGTGCAAGTTCTCTCTGTATGGATCTGAAGGTCTTCTTCAGAGTGGCTTTCTCCTCCATCCAAACAGCCAATTGGCCAGAATTTCTTGTTCTGTGCTGGCAGAACTACATACAACTGAACCGTAAACAGGGCACACAGGTTAATGTGCTCTAGTGTGTTATCTAGAGTGCTACAAAGAGAAAACTATGTCTAGGGATAACAATTGCTAAGTTACAAAGGATTAATCAAATGCATATTGGTTTTAACAGCTACAGATTAGTTGTCCCAAAACAAGTCCACAGAAGCCACTGCTGTGAATGTTTTAAGATGTTATCCTGAGCAAAGGGGCCTGCTCACAGACTGAGTACAGCAAACTGGAAACTGCCACCTTAAAGCTTCTTCAGTGGCCTGCTATATTCTGCAATAAAATGCAACACTCTCCTCCAAATCCTCTTCTTTTCATTACCTTTAGTGAAGTAATGTTATAGGAATGAGAGACTGGGGTCTACTTCTAATTTTAATACTATTTTTGGAGGCAATTCTAATAAGGTGAAGGGTTATATTGCTGAAGTCCATTGCATCCACTGCACAATTTTACAGCTCCATTTTGTGGTAAGATCCGTGTAACTGAACCTTCAACATCAATTTCCTCAATTATAAGTCTGTGTCACTGAGCAAATGGCCATCAAAAGCCTCTCCTCCTACTTCTGATTTCCTGAACTTCAAAATGGAATATTAAGTGCCATTTAGTCACTGACAGTAGCAATACCCCATTTATCAGCCTATTAGGTGCAGCAAGTAACACTAATGGGGGTGAATGTAAAATAACAAAAGCCTAGTGCTGATGTTTCTTTCCCCCCACTAAAAGGGATAATTCAGTAATGACTGAGCATGCCTCATTTAGTAGCCTGGCCAGAGGATAGGAAATGGGTTATTCACAGGATTTCAGAGGGCTAAATTAAGCACCTGCTGTTATATTTTTATCTTCATTGTATCTTTTTGCATACTCTAATGGCCAAATTTCACCACAGGAACATCTCTTTCAGGACATTCATACAAGAATCTCGAGATTTCTCATACACACTAAAGTCAGAGCAACATATCTAAGATACAACATGTCATTCCCCACACCTTGAGGCTGCTGTGAAACCTGTTGTTTCCAGTCAGTTTGATGAATTGCTATTTTGGTGAAGTGAGCAGTAACGCTGTGCAATCCATACCACAATGTACACTGGATAACTGATCTTTTTTATGATGGTTTCCTCACCAGGTGCCTCAATACATGTGCCTACAAGAGATACTGTACTACACACCGCAGAATATTTTGAAATTACCAACCAAATTGTCAGCTACTGTAAATCTTTCTGCTCATTTGAAACATAAGTACTTCTCTAAATTATATCATAATATATTAAAATATTTATATATTGATATTAAATCTGGTGCCGCAACACCTTTGCGTTTGCTGTCCCAGCAGAGCTACTTGTCACACCTCATCTCAAATGAACTGAACCTCTTCTGTTTCATTAGGAAATTGTGGGAGAAGATTCTGGGCACACCATAAGTCCATAGTCAATCAAACCACAAAGATCTCAGCGGGTTCAATGGAAACTTAAGGTGTGCTAAAAATGACAATGTATCATGTGAAAACTGGACAAGATCTCTGTGTGTCTGCTTAACGGCAAGCTGTTCACTTTTCAGTTACCTGTGGGCATATCTCACTCAGCAGGGCATTTGAAGGATCTCTCTCAACTGGCCCTGCTTC
Organism: Nycticryphes semicollaris; assembly: GCA_013400055.1. Taxonomy (NCBI): domain Eukaryota; kingdom Metazoa; phylum Chordata; class Aves; order Charadriiformes; family Rostratulidae; genus Nycticryphes; species Nycticryphes semicollaris. The sequence continues at coordinate 22,025 of VXBJ01001017.1, forward strand.
AGTTCATATCACAGGGTGATCTCAGCACAAGTTGGATTCAAACTGCAGTAACAGCTTCGGGGCTTCATCTGATATGCTCCAGTCACTAAAGGGAAGCTGTGGGACTGGGGCTGGAACTAGTGCAAAGTAAACCACTTGAAATACTTAACGCATACAACATTGTCAGTCTCAGTTGCAACTTTTTTTGCTATATAAATTTGTTCATACGGGCTGCAGTATTTGCAAAAATAGATGTAGCTTTTGAGTACTAAGTCTAAATATTAAATAACAAGTGTAAGTGACATCAGTATGTCAACAGAGAGCCAAAACAGCAGGGAGGTGGTATCGTTTCCTGGAAAAACTTGACTGTCAGCATGATGATTATATGACTACATTAAAATTCAGGCTATGTTCATGTTTGGGTTTGGGTTAACGAAAATAAATAAAAATGTGTAATGAATAAAGAAATTTGCTAGTGTAATCAGTATTATCACAGGACAGGAGATGTTAATCACCAGCCTTTGATGCTGCATAGTGTGGCATCAGAGCCTGGGCGTGTTGAACTACAGAGCAGTTCTCACCTCCGTTTCCCCAACTTAATCATACAGATTTCTAGGACATCAATTTCCTGCAGACACAGTTTACAGAGTCAGATCAATGCAATAACATTTATTTATAAAGACAATTAAGTTCCTTTTTTGGCTGAAAAAGATAGAAATCAATTACAATAAAAAAATGCCTGATCGAGCTTGATCCAGCCAGTTTTATGGCCAACAGGAAAATTCAACTGGGCAGTGGATCAGACCTGAATTTTAAACTTTTGACCTCAAGAGTATTGAATTCTTTGAGCAAAAGCAATTTATGTCAGACTAATTCAATTCTCTTCTGTACAAATACACAGATGATATATCAATGTTTTTCTCAGATTTAACAACATTCTCCTACAAAGTTACACTTATTTTTTCACTTTTTTTGTTTGTAGTTCCACTGTAACAAGTAGAGAGATAGATAACTTTTTTCTCTCTTCCCTTTAAAATCTTATTTCAGAGTAAGTACACAGAGAGTTTCTTCTACGTGCAGTTTTAAAAAGTAAAAGGTAAGTGAAGGAATATCTATGCAATGAAATGAAAGCATTCTCCTAATAAACTTCTAAAAAGTATGGGCATCAATTCCAGAGATCTGACAGAGACAAACAAGAATAATATTTCTCAAGAAGTGCAAAAGAGAGGAAGTACAGCACTGTGATTCTGATTGTCCATCATTAAAACATGCCTTTTAAAGAGGTAAAGTTACAGGAGCAATATTTATAGCAAAGTGTACCTTCAATAAATAATTGCAGTGGGAGTACAATAGGCAAAACAAACTTTAACTCCACACTCACATGATGAGACAACAAATGTTAGATAGACAGATGAACATTAGTAACTCACAGATAGCAGCTATTTTAAAAAGAATTTTGCAGCTTTGCTTTGTAATCACACAGCTCTCCATAAGAAATATTATGTTCTTTTAATCTTTGGTCTTTCTTATCCTAAGAAATTTCCAATTTTTTCAACACTTTCTTGGTTTTGAAGAATTTATAATATTGCTGAAGTCAGCCCCACAGGAAATTCCTGACACATATAGTCATTAGTCAATGTGATGTGATGTGATATGTCATCTCAAGGTCTTTACAAGAACCCTAGTTGTCCTAATTCCTGGCTTTACTCCTTCCATGCTTAGATCTTCCCTATAGCAAATGCTGAGAACTTTCGCAAATTTTAATTTGCCCTGAAGACAATGAGGATCTAACTGAACTAAATACTGAAATACGTACTAAACACTGAACTGAAATAAATTAACAAAACACTGACATAACTACTGTCCACAGCATCCATCTTTCCCAGGATCTGTGTTCTGCAAGAGTTTGCCTGGATCTGAGAGCCATATGACAATGCTACTGCATAAGGACTCACACCTGGGATGCTGCATTGTTGGGGGGTGGTAGAGAAAGAAGAATGAATGCTCTTCTTTCCCCAGCTCTTCAAATTCATCACCTGAACATCATGATTCCTCTCTACCGTTTTGCAAGTCCAAAAGAAGTGATAAAATAATTCTTGCAGAAAGATCACACAAGTAAAAAGAGGGCATACAAATAAGTTTTAACCCAAGAACCTAACCTTTGACAAAATAAAAGCACATGTGCTATTTGGGGATTCAGAGAGCAACTGTATACTTTTCCTCCAAGCTTGGATAGAAATCCACATCTTGATAAGTTTTGCCCAGATTAACACAGTATTTCTACTGATTCAGGTAACTGCGGAATTGTGAGATTTGTCTATCTGACCTTGAGGGTTCAATCACAGTTTAGCAAGAAAGAAAACTCAGTATCCCTTTTCCCTGGTAGAGCCATCACGTTTGCAAACATCTTCAGAGTCTCTTTCATTTCTCTTTCAAGTGATTAAGAATGAATTGTTTTAAAATATATATATGACAAATCAAAAATTATATACAATGTAACTATTGTATTTTTACTGCCCAAACATGCTTTCTATTTTCATATATCGCTTCTTCCCAGAAGAAATTAGGCAAGAGTAGAATCTCTCACTTTTAGCTTGCAATCACATATTTTAGCTACTGGCATGCACTTGGCTCCCAAGCATTTAATCTAGCTAAGCACAAGACTGCTTCTCATAAGGAAACATAAAGGAAGTGGCACATTAAATAGAAGTTTGTATATGGTAGTTTCATTTTGAGAATGAAAACCTTACAAGGCTTATTTAATGTTTTGTCTTAAATTAGAAAAGAGATTGATAACTGCCTCCAGATTCAATCCCAACTTGTTTAAATTTTCTAAATAGCATCTGTAGAAATTCAAAGACCAAGGGAGTAAACCAACTCATATTTTTCAAGAAAATCTATTGTAGCTGATAATACACTTCATCTTAATATAAATCACAAATGCTATTATTATACTTCTTTCTCCCTCTCCCGCCTGGTTTTTGGTTTCTCACTTTTTTACAGCAAGTTACCACTGGGTCACACGACAGTCAGGCTTTTAAGTTATTCCATTCCTTAAGTGTCCGTGGAACAAAGATTTCAGTTCAGATACCAAAAAGATAAAGTGAATATAGAGATAATTATCCCCATCTTTTTTTACAAAATTGGATTTTTAATTTTTGCTTTCTCCATCGCTAGTTCAAAAATCAGAAGTATGGCAGTTCACACTTAAACAGCAGTAAGTTGAGTACTTCTTGATGTTTTAATTAGAATACTTTTAGTGGAAGAAGTCCCAAGAAAAAACTGAAATTTAAAAAAACCTACTTTTAATTAAAAAAAACCAGACAAATAAAGCCATATTTCTAACTTGAGGACTGTCATTAGTTTATTTGGGAGCTTTATCCTCAGTTCTGAAAAAAGGCCAATATAGTTTATTAAATTTGATATTGTCAAAAAGTTATTAAAATGTTCTCATCACATTTAATGAAAATAACTATACAAAAAATAATATATTTGCTCTTCTAGAGCATTTCTCAAGTCCCAGTTTCAAAGGTCTTAGTAAACATTACACTATAAACCTCACAGCAATGCTGTTACTGCACTGCGTATCACTAGCTCCTGCAACTGATAGAAGTATCCGAGACAGAAAGATGCAACAACTTAGGGGGAAAGGGCTCATTCATACTTCTAAAGAATAAGTAGAATTTAATCTCCCTTTGAAAAAGTGCACAAAAACTATTATTATGCGGAAAAAAATTATTGGTCTCAGATGTCGTAAATCCTATTCACAATAAACAATCCTTCAGGCTCTTATTTGCACAAGAAGGCATAAGAGCACAAGACACAGAGGAAAGGGAAGAGAGCACAAGAAAGGGAAGTCTTGCATATTAGTGCACTAATACATGTCATTCCAGTTCATTCACAACATAACACTTTATTCCAGAAATTGAAATCCTGTTCCTCTTCCAGCCACAGGTATGACCACTGAAGTGGATGGGACCATTCATCATTCATCCACATCAGAAAGGCTGCAGAATTTGCCTGACAATAAAGGAATTCTTAACTTCCAACCTATCACCACATGCTTCACTTGCAGCAAAGGGACAATTTAATGGTACCAGCTCTTCCCACATTCGCTGGCAGAAATCCGCTCATCTCAGGAGAACTGCAACTTGAAGGACTGACCTCTATTATCTGAAATGTCAAACTGTCATAAATTTGCCTGCTCGATTCCCTCCCTCCATAGCTGTGGCAGCTCCTGATCTGGCCTAGTTCTTGGGCACCTCCATTTCTACAAAACACAATTCTGAAAAAAGATCAGTGAGAGGTGGGGATGAATCTGTGGAAATGTGCACAATCTGCAGGGTCCAGAATGAGACAGGTTAAGAAATTGAAAATAACATTTCATATTTTGCCTTTTAGCTGGTGAGAAAAACTCTAATTTTTTTAGGTCTATATTATTTGGTGATAGGATAGTGAATTGCAGTCAAAAGGCAAAAGAAATATTTCCGTCTTTCTCCCTCTCCTACATATGCGCACATGCTTGCATGCTGTTCTCTGAGAAGAGGTAGAGGCTGCAGAACAGCCTGACAGCTCTGCTTCATGGTGGCAACCAAGCATACCATACTATTTTTTTTTTTAAATTTTTTTTTTTTTACAACTACCACATGTGTAGTTATCTCCTGTTAAATGACTTAAACCGCTAATGAACTTTTCTGTTACTTACTTAGACAAAGATACCATACTTTGTAAAAATGATTATGTCACTTCAAATGCTTCAACTGCAAAATGAAAGCATTTTGTCAAACGCTTACAAGCATGCACCTGAACTTGGGGAAGCTGCTATGCTGCACATAAATGTTCACTAAAGTAAAGCCAGGAACACATATGCAACACCATGAGAGACACCAACGTGGTTTACTCCAGAATATGACCTTCACTACCTTGTCAGCAAAGGCAAAGCTGACACCTTCATTTTACAGACTCGCACCTGTAGAGTCTCTGAGGTTTTTTATGCCAGTCTTTCATCAGAAACATCAGATGCTGGCCCCTTCCGCTAAGACTGAGAAGATCCACTATGTATGAAGAGCTGCAATATTACTATATATTCCAGTAACAGTAGCCAGCCCCAGGAAACCTGTATGCAGTACATATGCAGAAAAAAATATATATATAGTCACTGCTTGAAAAATAGGAAGGAAAGTATTCCAGAGGGCTGGCCCAAACCACATAGGCTAACACATTGCATAGGCTACACAAGTCAAAGGCTTAAGCTTGCCTTTTACAAAGGAGTAAATTTCAGCCCAAATGAGTGACTCCCATAAAATATTACTTCTGCCACTCCGGTGGCCTGAGGGTAACCTTGTTAACTCTACAAAAGGGGATAGCTTTGGTAAGGAAATGTTTTGCTAAGGGTATGACTGCAGCCATCCCAGAGCAGAAAACCACAGTATATCATTAACAGAGCTCTCAGAAAGGAAACAGCAGAGATTTAAACAAGTCAAACTTGCTTTGATTGATCGGGATATTGCTGAGAGTTAGAGGGGATAGATAAAAGCTGTAGAACTCTGAATCTAGGTTGAAATTATAACTCTAAGAACAAAATTATATCAGAACGAGCATTGTGATTATAAACTTTCTGTTAAATTCTGTGAGCCACGTCATTAGATGGTGATTGAAATCAGATACGTTTTCAAGAAAAACTTCAGGAAGGTTGTTTTTCATGTAGATTCTCTTGAGGTGTAACCCACAAGGGGTTAAGAAAGGCATTTTACATAACCCACAGGTTTTGCTCTTTTCCAATTAAAGTAAAAAAGATCAGCTGGTGAAAGAAAACACCAGCGAAGCCCCAGTGGCATGGTGTTACATAGAACCACGTCCAAAGTGGAAGGCTGGGAAGAAAGAGGATGGTATTTGTGATTTTACGTATCGCTGCACTCTCAGTCCTGCAATGAAGATTACATACGTTTCCCATGAACTGGACAGTGTTAGCTCTTGCAGTTCTGCTTTTTGACTTGGAACTGTTAATTTCCTAATCCATCCCTGCATTCATCTATTACAATGTTTTCCTTACTCATATTAGATAACCTAGGCAATTATTTTGCTCAGTTTTGGAGTCATACCAAACTTTTACCCTCTAGTCATTATCCCTTTTTTTTCCACATAGATGCCTTTCATTGCTGTTTTAATTTCCTCCACAAGTCAGACCCGGAGCAGGACTTATTGGATCTGTACACTTCAACAAGCCATAGCTTCCTTTTCTATTTATATGCTTTTTGCAATCTTTTTGCACTCATGTAATATCTCTATATACTGTCACAAAGACTAGAGCCTCTTTGTTTGCAACAGACTTCCCAGGCTTTAGGAAATGTCAACCCTGCTCAAAGTCACACTAACTCAGTTGATATATTCTTGTCACCTACACCATTTATGTCTCTGTAATTGTTAAACTTCCCTAATGCCCTCGTCTCCTTCCTGCCGCAAATGATTTTGACCCAGATGGGTGGTATTGCTAACATTCTATTCCTGTATTAATATACACAAGGATCTCTACCTTTGTTTTTCTCTTTAATAAACTGTATCCCCCAGTATCTCTACTGTTAATCCATGTTTTTGCTACCCCATCATGCTCAATTTCACATCTTCCGCCCGCAATCCTGGTTCTTCCACCTTCTTGACCATTCTTCTTGCATCACTATGAAACATTTCAGTTGGTTCTGAAACCCACCCAGGAAATTTCTCTTAATTTTCCTTCACTATGTTTGTCCCATCATGGTTCAACAAGATCTACTGTTTTTAATCTGATGCTCAACCTTCTGCTCTCCAGTATACATTCACCCTTTGTTATGTCCTTCTTATTTTGCCATCTCTGTATATTAAAGAAGCACTTTTATCAGCCTTCCTCAGCTCGACCCCAGAAGGCTACCAGTCTAGCTACTCCAGTGGAGTCCATCAGTCCAGAGGAACTCTTGTTCCATAAATGCTTCCCAACGGTCAGACATCCTCAGCTTTCCTCACAGCATTTATGTTTGAGCCATCTGTTCATCTTTGTTTCCTTGCCATGCCTTTGCTCTCCCTCTCTGGGGACTTGAAAATTTTCACTGAATGTTATGCACATGGAAATATCGTTGCCACCTGGCAGGAAGAAAATGTCTTCCATACTGTGGGTGTTATCCCATTTTAAAATGAAAACATGTTTGCAATGAAGAATATAGGTTTCCTGCAGCCAAATCTTAATTCCTCCAGTGGCTACTGGGACAGCTGAATGGAGACGCTTTGCTGTCTTTCCCAGCTGCTTTTGTGCAATTCCATTACAGAGCAAGGCAGAAAAACAAAAATGAAGAAAGTTGTTGGCAGCACCTTTACTGGAGGAGAAAAGGGCAGATACAGAACAAGATGAAAATTTTCTGTAATTATTTACAGCTAACATGTATTTCTTGCTGGAAAACATACATCTTACAGCTACCGTAACTCTGTTGGGCAGCATAGTGATGTTCTATAGTAGATCTTATAAAATGGGACTATGGAATAAGTTAATAAATATCCTCAGGTAAATCCCAGACAAAGTCAAGTCAGTGGAATTCTTTTCTTTTGATTTAAACACGACTGGGATTTCACATCCATTATTTAAGTGTATTGCCTTTACAACAGTAAAGAAAGAAACCAAGGGAGACAAAGAGAAGATGCTTAGAATGCTTTCCTATCAGGCTCAACAGTTCTGGTTTGGGGGCTTAAAAGTTTTCTGAGCTCAAGGACTCTTATCTGACTGCATTTGAACCACTTTCCTATAGGAAACTGCCCCAGCACTCTGTCCTTCTAACTTGTCTAATGAAGGATAACATCAGCCTACAGTGACAAAGGACATTGCAGGCAGATATGAAGGTAAGAGCACTTCTGCCCATACCCACCCCAAATCTGACGGCTTCATGATGATGTTACCAAGACTCTAAGGCTCAGCAGTTGAGCTAGGCACACTGGCTGCTTGGCTTTTGCATACCTCAGAGATCAGGCAGAGTACAGAAAAGCACGCTGTGCTGATATCCCTGCTTTGCTTAATTTGCATATTTAAAGTTCTTTAGTCAGAAAAGGCACATGTAGATGATCCATCACAGAGGTGGTATTCATCCACCTCCATCTGAAAGAAGTCAAATCAGACTAAAACTTTTCAACTGGGACCAGGATGACTAATATGACAGAAATTGACAGATTTGTGAATGAAAGATGTGGAAGGTCTTCTGCTTGTTCATAATGTAGCAGGCAGAAGGCATTCAAATGAACTCAAAATAACATCTTTCAATACAGTCCATAATTAAACTATGGACTCCACTGCCACAGAATATTTTGGTGGCCACCAGAGATGGGATGGCAAATACATTAGTAGCTATCGAACACAGATTAGTGTATTTTAAACACAGTCTTCCAAATGTAACGTCTGCCTCAGGAACTCAATAAATCTCTCCTTATTGAAAGGCCCAACAAGGGAAGATCCATGACCTCTTGTGCCATTAGATTATTTCTCTAAACACTTGCTTTTGCCATTTTTAGAGATAAGGTGCTGGTCTAAACTGATGTAGGTGGTCTTAAATTATACACTTTCACATGCTCTCTTTTATGCTTTGATATGTAATTTATACCAGTTTAGACTTCTTTACACACTGCTATTCTGGACATAACTGTGACAAAAAAGCCTATCTGAACAAAGGCTTGCACTTGTAAGAGGGTCACACTTACATTGCTTTGCACACTGCCTTTAATGCTAACTTATTATTTACAGAGAATTCCATTTTAAACTTTTATTTCTTAAAAAGCAGGCACCTGTACAAGAATTGCTGAGGGAAAATACAGTCACAAACAAATACCAAGATGTGCCAACATCTTGCCCTGAACTGTGTTTGTGGTAATGTGTGATGCCACTGACACACAGCATCTTCTCTCCCACTTACTGGAAAGACTAAGGCTTTTTTTTTTAATCTGTTAATCTATTTGCGCTTACAGTATCCAAATTCCTTCCCCTCAATGCAAGGCAGAAAAAAAAAAAAA